>PISX010006940.1:0-54321 GCA_004024625.1 Mellivora capensis | reverse complement strand
TCCATTTTTTCCAAAGAAATGGAACAAATAATCCTAAAATTTATATGGAACCAGAAAAGACCTCGAATAGCCAAAGGAATATTGAAAAAGAAAGCCAAAGTTGGTGGCATCACAATTCTGGACTTCAAGCTCTATTACAAAGCTGTCATCATCAAGACAGTATGGTACTGGCACAAAAACAGACACATAGATCCATGGAACAGAATAGAGAGCCCAGAAATAGACCCTCAACTCTATGGTCAACTAATCTTTGACTAAGCAGGAAGGAATGTCCAATGGAAAAAAAACAGCCTCTTCAAAAAATGGTGCTGGGAATATTGGACAGCCACATGCATAAAAATGAAACTGGACCACTTCCTTACACCACACACGAAAATAGATTCAAAATGGATGAAGGACCTCAATGTGAGAAAGGAATCCATCAAAATCCTTGAGGAGAACACAGGCAGCAACCTCTTCGACCTCAGCCACAGCAACTTCTTCCTAGGAACATCGCCAAAGGCAATGGAAGCAAGGGCAAAAATGAACTATCGGGATTTCATCAAGATCAAAAGCTTTTGCACAGCAAAGGAAACAGTTAACAAAACCAAAGACAGCTGACAGAATGGGAGAAGATATTTGCAAACAACATATCAGATAAAGGGCTAGTATCCAAAATCTATAAAGAGCTTAGCAAACTTAACACCCAAGGAACAAATAATCCAATCAAGAAATGGGTAGAGGACATGAACAGACATTTCTGTAAAGAAGACGTCCAGATGGCCAACAGACACATGAAAAAATGCTCCACATCTCTCGGCATCAGGGAAATACAAATCAAAACCACAATGAGATACCACCTCACACCAGTCAGAATGGCTAAAATTAACAAGTCAGGAAATGACAGATGCTGGTGAGGATGCGGAGAAAGGGGAACCCTCCTACACTGTTGGTGGGAATGCAAGCTGGTGCAACCACTCTGGAAAACAGTGTGGAGGTTCCTCAAAAAACTGAAAATAGAGTTACCCTATCACCCAGCGATTGCACTACTGGGTATATATCCTAAAGATACAAATGTGGTGCTCCGAAGCGGCACGTGCACCCGAATGTTTATAGCAGCAATGTTCACAATAGCCAAACTATGGAAAGAACCTAGAGGTCCATCGACAGATGAATGGATAAAGTAGATGTGGTATATATACACAATGGAATACTATGCAGCCATCAAAAGAAATGAAATCTTGCCATTTGCGACCACGTGGATGGAACTAGAGGGTATTAGGCTTAGCGAAGTGAGTCAGAGAAAGACAACTATCATATGATCTCCCTGATATGAGGAAGTAGAGATGGAACATGGGGCGTTTGGGAGGTAGAAAAAGAAAAAATGAAAGAATATGGGATCGGGAGGGAGACAAACCATAAAAGACTCAATCTCAAAAAACAGACTGAGGGTTGCTGGGGGGAGTGGGGACAGGAGAGGGTGGTGGGGTTATGGACATTGGGGAGGGTATGTGCTATGATGAGTGCTGTGAAATGTGTAAACCTGGCGAGTCACAGACCTGTGCCCCTGGGCATAAAAACACATTATGTGTTTATTATAAAATTTAAAAATAAAAAAAAACATGCAAAAAAAAAAAACTCTCCTACGTGTGTAAAGCTGTATGGTCACGGACACCCATGGGAGCGTTACTTATAATAGGGAAAGACTGGAACAATCTTTATATCCAATGTCAATTTGTTAATAAATGTCATAGTATGTAGTTATTAAAAAAAATCTTTGAACAGAGATCAGTTTCTTTTAAAAGACATCAAAATCATCAAAATCATCCTGAAATCCTCTTTACCTCACTAAGCACATCTGAGGTGCTCTGTTGTGCCCTCTTGCACTTGAGAAGTGCCCAGCCTTCATTCAGCTGCCCTGTGGCAGTGGGCCCAAGGAGGGAGACCTTCACAGAAAAACCACTGACCACACTTCTAGGTAGCCCTGGGCAGGGGGGTAGTGGGTAAGGGTGGGGGAGGGAGATAGGGGGCTGGGGTGGGGGGAGATGGGGGGAGATAGGGGGATGGGGGTTGGGGGGGGCCACGACTCTTATTTCCTGTCCAGTGGATATGTTAAAGCTAAATACTGAATGCTGACGCCTATTACAAGGAAGGACAATTAATGGATTCATTAGTTAGGCTTCTGTTTACCCTTATATCACAGTAAATCATTAATTTGTATAATTATGTCCCTTTTCTTTGGCTCAATGATATTAGCATAAGAAAGTATTTGCTAAATCTGACTCCTGGTGTAAAATTGTAAAAATGGGGAAATTCCAACATGCTTGTAGAGATGAAAACCCACTTTTATTTATTACAAGTAAGGACCAATTAATAATATACTTCAGAGTGTACTGAAGTAATAGGGCTTATGTAGCTCAAACAAAAATTTTACTCCTACCCCTTGTCCCCTTTCCTGTCTGTTTTGTGGGGCGAGTTCTTCCTGGCTTTTTTGATGAATGCTAAAGTAGTTCCATCATTTTTCTGGTCACTGTTGGAAAATAAAACATCCTCAGCTACACTGAATAGCAAAACACTGTCACATTTTGCATGTCCTTGTAAATGTGACAAATTGTCATGTCCTTGTAATCTTCATCCCAGTTCCTTGAAAGTCAAAGCTTTTCCCTCCCACAACCTGCAGGACTATTCCATGTGGGAGGTTGCAGTGGAAAAGAGGGGGCCAGTAAGATTTTTTTTTTCTTTCCTTCTTTCTTTTCTTTTTTTTTTTTTTTTGAGATTTTATTTATTTATTTGACAGGGAGATACAGTGAGAGAGAGAACACAAGCAGGGGGTATGGGAGGAGAAGCAGGCTTCCCATGGAGCAGGGAGCCCGATGGGGGGCTTGATCCCAGGACCATGGGATCATGACCTGAGCCAAAAGCAGATGCTTAATGACAGAGCCACCCAGGTGCCCTCCAGTAAGCTTTTCCATGACTCTGTCCAGTCCTGGTGCAGCCTGTGACTTTCAAGATGAAGGTGGTGGTAAGGAGAGAAAGCATCAGGAAAGGTTTCACTTGAAAGACACTGATGTAAAGGGCTCTTGACTTCTGAGTGGTGCAGGTGTTGAAAGCCATTATAGGGTATGAGGGATTCTTTGTAGATTGTCCCCTCCCTAACGATCTCTCATCTGCAATTACTTTGCATCTCTAGTGGACTTTCACATCCTGAGGACCAACTTTGGCCTCATTTGGCAGGAGTGTTCTACCAGGGCCAGGCTGACCTCTGGGAATGCCTCTAAGACAGTGCAGGTCAGCTTGCCTTGGCTGTAATAAATGGGATATATCTCCTTCTCCAACTCAGCTCTCCCCTCTGCAACCACATCTGCCCTTCTGGGACACCAGACCACAGTGCTTCCAGGCATTAGAATATACACCAAGGTTGAGTAGGTTTCTCCTGGAAGGCACTGTCATGACTTGAAGGCACACCGACACCTTCCTTCACTGAAACACTCCTTTCAGTTGGTAACTCTCAGCCAGCCCAACTTTAACACTTTAATCACAGTGAATGAGTTAGGGGCAAAGAGTTACAGATTTAATTTTTCCATTTCCTTTGAATTACGGGAGTACTAGCCACCTAGTATTGTTCTCAGCCTTTTGGGGCCCCAGCCAAATCTGAGATAAAGAATCTTATTTTAAAAATTTAGCTTTGAAAGGTAAAACACAAAAATACATTGAAATTTATGGTTGTCTGTTGGATTTTGGTCAGACTTAGAAAAGAAATATCTCCACAGATCAACTTTGAGAAGAATAGTGTATAATGGGAAAGAAATGTAATTTTGTGGGCTGTGATTTATAATTTGATTAAGTCAAACATATATAATTACTTATGTATATAAGTAATATAAACCATAGCAGACACCTGGTCCCAATTTCATGGATGCCTCTCAAGTAGGATTGAATTCAGTGAACAAAATGAAAGGCATTATGTATTGTTTATCTTTGTGCTCTTTTCTGAGTCTTCTTGATATAATTTTGGGAAAGTACCAAATAATGTAGAATCCATGATATTTCCTTTAATTGTAAAATCAGGAGGTATCATTTAGGAAACCTAACTGATGAAAAATAAACTCTTTTGTAGAAGAAACTTTTTTGTTAATTGAGGTATAATTGACATACAACATCATATTAGTTTCAGGTGTACAACATAATGATTTGTAATTTGTATATATTGTTAAGTGATCACCATAACAAATCTAGTTAAAGTTCATCCCTACACATATTTACAGGATTTTTTCTTATGATGAGCACTTTAAAGATCTACTCTCTTAGCAACTTCCGAAGATGCATTACGGTATTATTAATAGTCACCATACTGTACATTACATCCCTATGATTTATTTGTTTTATAACTGGAAGTTTGTACCTTTTGACTCCTTTCATTATTTGGCCTACCCTCTTCCTCCAAAATTCTGGGAACCACCAGTCTATTCTCTGTATCTATGAGCTTGGTTTTTCATTTCTTAGATTCCACATCTAAGTGTATTCTACATGTAAGTGTTCCACATATAGTACTGATCTTTCTCTGTCTGACTTATTTCACTTAGCATAATGCCTTCAATGTTTATCCATATTGTTGCAAATGGCAATGATTTCATTCTTTTTTATAGCTGAATAATAGTCATTTTATATATATGTATATGTATGTGTGTGTGTGTATATATATACATATATATATATATTTCTTTATCTCTTCATCTGTCTATGGACCCTTAGATTATTTCCATATCTTGGTTATTGTAAATAAAGTTGCAGTGAACGTGGGGATACATATATCTTTCTGAGTTAGTTTTCTTTTGATAAATACCCAGAAATGGCATTGCCATATCATGATAGTTCTATTTTTAATTTTTTGAGGAACCTCCATACTGTTTTCCATAATGGCTGCACCAATTTACATTCCCTCTGACAGTGCACAGATGTTCTCCTTTCTCCACATCCTTGCCAACAATTGTTATCTCTTGTCTTACCATCTTTTTGATGATAGTCATTCTGACAGGTATGAGGTAATATCTCATTGTGGTTTTGATTCACGTTTCCCTGATGATGAGTGATGCAAAAAACTTTTTGACAGTATTTTTAGGTCAGACTTTTTTGTTTTGTCATAATCCAGGCTTTATGACACACTGTAGGCCTTCTAGGAAAGGCTCATTTGTTAGTGTAATTCATTTGAGCATGAGTGGTTTTGGTTCTAAGTTGTTATATGGTCCTAATGTTTCATCCTTTGATATAAATAAGGCCTTATTGGGAGGGAGATGGGTGGCCATGTCAATGGTTAGGTTCCAGTCAGGATGTTCAGAGCAGAGACTTGACCAGACATAGCTAGGTTCTTGGGTGCTCTGGGCCTTTGACCTCCCTCTCTTCCTCTATCTTGCTTAAGCCTGTAAGTCTGTGTGCCAGAAACCATTTTGGAATTTGGGGGCAAAGCAGTGAACCAAGAAAAGCCCCTGCTATTGTGGAATTTACATTCTAGTGAAGGTGGGGGAGTACAAAAAACAAACAATGTCAGAGTGTGTAAGTATCACCAAGAAAAATGACCAGAATAAGGAGATAGAGCCTAGGGCTTGGGGGTGCCATTTTTAGATGAGGTGGTTAGGAAAGACCTCCCTGTGGAAGAGATCTTTGAACAAATAATACTCTCCATGAAGATAGATTGTGATAAGCTAAAGTCTTATAGTTAGAGAAAATCACAATATTTTGACCTGCTAACATGCTATTCCATCCTGCACCATTTCCTAAGTGTCTGTGAGTATGGTAACATTTCAGAACTCACTTGTGTCCCCAGAGACACAGTTTGGCAATGGTGCCTGGATATAGCATGTCATGGGCAGTTGAAGTTTTTGAAGCATCTGGTATAATGACTAAGGTTGAGTGAAATCTGCAAAATAAAGGGGGGGGGCGCTATTTTTTCTCTTTGGCTCCATTTACTGACAAGTAAAAATAAAGTCGTGGAAAATTTAAGGATTGATTAATTAAAACCCAGATAAACAGAACTGTGGTCTTTTCAGAGGAAGGGGCTAGAACATTGCTAGGCAAAGTGTGGTCCATAGCCTAGCATTACCTGGGAGCTTGTTTGAAATGCAGAATTTCATACTAAGCCAGAGACTTCCTGAATCCCAGGCCAGATTGGGCTAGAAAAATACATGGCCCTGGCCTGCAGTGGACTGGAATATGACTTCTTCTGGGGATATGATTTAAATGTACCTGAATCGGAGTGGTAGAAACATCAAAATTTGCCTTTGCTTCAATGACTGGTAGAAAAAACCCTTAATTCAAATTCTGGTTGTTAATACATACTCTTTACACTTAATGTATATATGTAATTTCAGATGAAATTAGCATTTGAGATTTAGTAATCTGAAATTCAATAATGCACTTCAAATATATGTATTTAACATTTGAGGTTTTCTTCAGTTACCATTTTCAATATTTAAGCAGCCATAGCAAAGAAGGAGGCTTCTGGATTGCCCACGAACTTCACCCCTGGGGAAGCCTCACAGGTTTTGCCCTCCCACTCTCTGATCATAATTTAAACCAATATCACACTTGCTAAAATGGCAATTGTTTTTAATTGCATTACCAAATCTTTTGTCTTTCTCCAGAAGACTGTCACCATCTTGCTAAAAGAGGCAGGCCTGGTGCTATCTTTTTTGCTTATCTTAAAGTAAAAATAAAATGGAAATAGTCCTTTATAAAAGACGGCTTTTACAAGGAGGAGAAAGGGAATGGGGAATTGACAGTTGACATTTAGTCCTCTCAGCTTTCACCACTTAAAAAAAAGGAACCTACCCAACAATTCACTGCCCCTCTGGTGAAATTGATAGAGACAAGGACCTGTCATTTACTCTGGGATAAGCACACAGGCCGGGCAGAAAATAGCTGTCTGTCTACATGAAATCACAAGGAACGGCTGCCTCCTTTCTCATTTGCCCAGAAACAGCTGGAGCGAGGACACCTGTAATCAGAAGCCCCTGGAGCTGTGATTCTGGCTGGCTCAATAGATTGCCAGAGGGAGGGGAGAGCAGAGTCAATTCCGTACCAGACACTGAGCTGTCCGTGACTTGCCTCTACACGTACTACACTTGAGTAAAGGCCTTCTCAAGCTAATAATTCAGTCCAGATGTGCAAAGTTTCCAGACCTGTCAGTAAGTTTTCATCCTCCAGGAAGGGAACGAGTATCTCGGGGAATGGATGGCCTATTTCCCTCGAAGGCCAAGCCTCCACAGTTAATGCAAAGAATGAGGGCAACTATCCAGGTAATTCAGGCCACCCAAATCTACGTTGGCCTGAATTATTCAAATGAAAAAGCAACCTTCTTTGCAGGATCTGGTCCCCCATATAATTGAGGGGGGTTGAAATCCTCCAGCTTGGGATTTACTTGGGAAATGGGCATCATTTTCTGCCTCAGCCAAGAGAGGTTAGAGTATTCATGTAATCCACTTACCTCCATCCTCTAGCTCTTTTTGCCTGGGTACATGACACTTTACTTTATGTTCTGAATAGCACTTTCCTTTCCCAAGCTGTACTACCTGTGACCTGAGGGAGAAACAGTAGTAGGTAGCAAATGAGGCAGTAAGCAAGTGGGTGGTTTAGGACTCTTGACTTCGAAATTTAGAAATTTGAGGCCCCATATTCTAGCTCTATTGTCTGTCACATCTCTTCAGGCTCCTCTTGGCTGTCACATTTTCCTAGTTTCTGATGACCTTGACAAATTTGAAGAATACTGGTCAGATATTTTGTAAAATTCCCTCAGTTGGAGTTTGTCTGATGTTCTTCTCATGATTTTTCTGGGGTTGTGGATTTCTGGGATGAATGTCATAGAGTACGATGCCATTCTCAGCACATCAATCAAGAGTGTAAGATACTGACAATACCTATCATGGGCCATGTTAATCTTGATTACCAGAGGTGGTGTTTGCCAGGCTTCTCTACTGTAAACATATTGATACAAACTCTTAATGTCACACTTACTACAAACCTATATTCATTTATATCTAAATAATAGTGTATATTAAAAATACTGGCCCTGAAAGTACTTCATTTTAAAAAGAATTATAGAACATTTATCTCTCTAGTGAATTCTAGAATCTGAAGAAGTAACTGTGGGCATAAAAGATT
The DNA here is from genome assembly GCA_004024625.1 of Mellivora capensis. Lineage (NCBI taxonomy): Eukaryota > Metazoa > Chordata > Mammalia > Carnivora > Mustelidae > Mellivora > Mellivora capensis. Next base: position 46,188 of record PISX010006940.1, on the reverse strand, counting down.
ATTCAAACCCCAGGTTCTAAAAGTATTTGGATAAATGTTTTGTATGAGCGGAGGTCATCAGAATTATTATAAAAAGCATGCAAGAACTAGAAAACCAACCCCTGGCAAAACTGGGTGGAAGGTGATTTTTCTTCTAGAAATTCAGCAGTTTTTCAGGTGTAAATTCTTAGCCATTATCTTTTCAAATATTTTTCTGCCTTATTCTCTCTTCCCCTTCTGAGATTCTAATTACATATATGTTTATTATTTGATGTTGTCCCATAGATCTTGGATGCTCTGTTCTTTTTTCCCTCCACTTTTTCTTTGTTTATTCTTGTAATTTCTATTTTTTATAATGTCTATTTTTATAATTAAAAAATGAATTTCTAAGGGCATCTGGGTGGCTCAGTGGGTTAAAGCCTCTGCCTTCGGCTTGGGTCATGATCCCAGGGTCCTGGGATCGAGTCCTGCATCAGGCTCCCTGCTTGGCGGGGAGCCTGCATCAGGCTCCCTGCTTGGCGGGGAGCCTGCTTCCTCCTCTCTCTTTGCCTGTCTCTCTGCCTGCTTGTGATCTCTGTCTGTCAAATAAATAAATAAAAATCTTTTAAAAAATGAATTTCTATTTACTTATCTGTAGTTTTTTTCCTTTTCTCAGCTGTGTTCAGTAGCCTGATATGCTTGTTAAAGGAATTTTTTTACATCCTTTATTTCTAGCATTTACATTAAAATCTTTTAATTTTTTTAAAATATCTCTTTTATTTTTTATATTTCTCTGTTCATTTTTTTTCCTACTGGATCTGTTATCATGTGAGTCAGTTATTTCAAAGTCACTGAATGGTATTTTTGACATCTGTGTCTGCTCTTGGTCTGATTCTGTTGATTGCTTTATCTCTTAACAATTAACAAAAATATTTTTTAAGGGAGCCTGAATGGCATAGTCGGTTGAGCATCCTGCTCTTGTTTGAGCGTCATGATTTCAGGGTCATGGGGTCAAGCCTTATGTCAGGGCTCCACACTCAATGCAGAGTTCCCTTGGGATTCTCTTTCCCTCTGCCCCACCTGCTCATGTTCTTATTATCTCTCTCTCTCAAAACAAATAAATAAGTCTCTGAATCTCTCTCTCTATATATATATGTATTTTTGTGTTTCCTACAAATTTTGAATAAATGCCAAATATCACCTGTAGAAGAATAACAGAGAATGAGGTAAACAACATTGCCTAGAAGTGGGCATACCCTTCTTCTGGAAGGGTGTTAGAGTCGGGAATTGAATCAATTGTTTAATTAATACGTCTTTGGGTTTTGTAATTTCTGTAGTTACCTTCATTGTCTCACACCTTCATCTTCAAATTCTTTTCACAGTGGGTTACTGTTGCTTTGTGCTTACTGTGGTCATGTAGTGCCAAAGGGGTTTTTTAGTTTTCCTGCCTCACTCTCATCTTGCAGCAGGCCCTACATATTTACTCCACAGAGGGAGTCTCTCTCTCTTTGCTTTTGTTTCTCCCCAACCTGTCGACTTTTGCTTATTACTTGGTGCAAGACTTGTCGAGGTGGGAGTTCTGATGGTCCAGCTCTAGTTTGAGGCAACTCTTCCGTGCTTAGAGCTTGAAGGTAAGTCTTTTTCTCAGTGTTCTTGTCCCTCTCCTGCTTTGGCTCTCAAACTCTTGTCTTGTATCTCTGGCAGCTCTTGGAAAGAATAGATTCTTCACCCCAGCCGCTCCCTGTCCTGCCCAATGAGTGCAGACCTGTGCTCAGGACCCTGGCCCCAAAAGGTTTTCCTGCCCTTCCTCCAGGAGTAGAGGGCTCTTATAACTACCCTTCTAGAAGTAGAAGATTTGTGTTTTAGTTTTGACAGTGGGAAGGTTTCTTATCCCTTCCCCCAGTTGCTCAAGTTATTTGCTTTGTAGGAGAGAAGTGGGTGTTATTTCACATCTGTCCCTAACCAGCAGCTGATCGCCACCTGAAAACCTGTGCCACTCAGGTGGGACTTTCCTGGTCTCTTGCCCTTTACAAATATTTCTTGTGAGCACCCCAGAAAGCCAATGGAGAAGAAGTGAACTCTCTGTATTTGGGAATCCTGGTTATTTTAAATTATGCACTAGCCCACATTCAGCTTCTACAAATTCTTTAAAATTCTAGCTGATCTCTTATGGTGGCTTTTTCTGCCTCCATGCTCTGGCAATGGTGAGAGAGTTTTTGTGTCCCATATCTTCTTAGGTAAGATGTTCCTCTTTGAAAATCAGTTCATTGGTTGCCCTATAACCTCAGCTCTCTGATAGGCTTGAGACAATTGGTAATTTTTTAGATTATCCAAATATTCCTTGATGTTAGAATGGGAGTGATGTTCTCTTGAAGTTTCTTCTTCTGAAGGAGTAGAGTTCCTTCCTTCACGATTATTATGGTGAGTGAAACATGATGAGTGTGGCTCAGTAGTTTATTCTCATTCCATAGATACTTTTTCATTCACAGTTTTGTTGTTGGCCTGTTCTCTGAGTGCCATTTGAAAGAATTTTAAATACTTTTTAAAATCTCAAATTGTGAGGTAGTACCCCAAGTTGTATAAAGTAAACCATACATTTAGAGTAATACAACACTTTTTTGTGAGTCAAGTCATAATTCACCTGTCCTCATTACATTTTTACAAAGTCTGGGAATTATTCTTTGAGTGACCTTGGCAAATCACTGGCTGTACTGGGGATCTGAGAATCCTTTGCTTATTCTCATATTAATAGTTTGAGTCGCTATTTAAGTCATCAGTATTTGAAATGTTTTATCTACAAACTTATTAATCTCAATACATTGTAGACAGAATAATGCACTCCCCCCCACCAAAGATGTTCATGTTCTAACCCCTGAATATGTTACCTTATTTGACAAAAGAGACTTTGCAGATGTGAATAAGTTACATTATGGACATTAAAATGGAGAGATTATCTAGGTGGGCCTAATGTTATCATAAGTCCTGATAAGAGAGAGACAGGAGGGTCAGAGTCAAGAAAGAGGAGATGATCAAAGCAAGGGTCATAGATCAGGAGATGCCACACTGCTGTCTGTGAAGAAGGGAATGGGCCATGAGCTGAGAATGTAGGCAGCCACCTCTAGAGGGTAGAAAAGGGAGGGAAACTGATTTTCTTCTAGAACCTCGAGAAAGAATCCATGCCTACCAACACCTCGATCTTAGGACTTTTGACCTCTGTAACTGTAGGGTAATAAATTTGTGTTGCTTAAGCCACTAGTTTTTCGGCAATTTGTTATAGCAGCAATAGGAAATTAACATAAACTTTGAAAGGCTAAAATCCCCTTTCTTATACCTTCTTGGCATAAGAAAAGGAATTATCCAGTGGATGAGACTATTTTAAATAATATTCAGTCAAGTGAGTAGTTGGTAATCCTAAAATAGGTCCTTTACACTGTCACTCGAGCTGCTGAATGGATTTTGTCCTATGATTTGAGCAGATATAAATTCATGATAAATGATTCATTTTAACGAAGGAGAAAAGTCATGATTTTTAGTGGCCTCTTACCTGGGGTAATTTATACCCTTTATTCCAGAGATTTACTGTGATGTCCTGTTGTAACATGGATAATAATGGACAACAAAATATCCTTATAATGGGGAGTGTATTTCCTGCTTGTTTTTTTTTTTTCTTCTTGGCTTGATATATATATGTTGTTGCCTTTTCACTACAGAATTTGTAGCCATGCTGAATTAAAGCTGAGCCATTATTATTTGTAGCAGTAACAACAATAACAAAAATAAATTTCCATTTACTGTGAGTCATATAATATGCTGGGTACTAAACATTTATCTCATATAATTCTCATAGTTACAGAAATAAGTATTCTTTTCACCATTTTATAGTAATTAAAGCTCAGAAAGTTGATGTAACTTGCTCAAGGTCATACAGCTAGTCACTGGAAGAGTTAAATTTGTACTAAGAAAGCTAGGTCTCCAAATTTTATGATCCTCATTGCTATAATAAAATACTACTCAGTAGTGCTAACATAGATGGCACTCAGCAAAAGTAATAAAAAGGTAGATTTTTATCTTTAATATGACTCGAGTCCCTCTACTTCCATGTAAGGAAGGAGTAGACCTAATGTCTTAAACCAAAGGAATGACTCATAATGGACAGATAGTTGGCAGCATTCAGACCTTTTATTATATCTTTAATGTTATGCCATGTAGGTAGGTGCTGCTAATCCCTGGGTTCTGCTTACTAAGTAATAGATTCTGGTTACTGGTTGCACAAGGGAATCAATCAATCTATCTATCATCTATCTATCTACCTTTCTTTTGTTCTTTCTTTCTTTCTCTTTCTGTTTTAAAGATTTTATTTATTTATTTGACAGAGACCCAGCAAGAGAGGGAACACAAGCAGGGGGAGAGGGAGTGGGAGAAGCAGGCTTCCTGCCAAGCAGGGAGCCCGATGCAGGGCTCAATCCCAGGACCCCAGGATCATAACCTGAGCGAGAGGCAGATGCTTAACAACTGAGCCACCCAGGTGCCTCTAAAAGTTTTCATTTAAATTTCAAGTAGTTAGCAGACAGTGTAATATAACTTTCAGGTGTACAATGTAGTGAATCAATATTTCCATACCACACCTGGTTCTCACCACAACCTATTTCATCCATCCCCCACCCACCTCCCTTTGGTCACCATTAGTTTGTTCTCTATAGTTAAGAGTCTGTTTCTTGGTTTGCCTTTATTTTTTCCCTTTGCTCATTTGTTTTGTTTCTTAAATTCCACATATGAGTGAAATCATGGTATTTGTCTTTCTCTGACTAACTTATTTCGCTTAGCATAATACCTTTTAGTTGCATCCTTGCTGTTGCAAATAGCAAGATTTCATTCTTTTTTATGGCTGAGTAATATTCTGTGTAAGTGTGTGTGTGTGTGTGTGTGTGTGTGTGTGTACGTGTACCACATTATCCTTATCATTCATCAGTCAGTGGACATTTGGGCTGTTACCATAATTTGGCTATTCTATGTAATGCTGCTACAAACATTAGGTGCATGTATCCCTTTGAATTAGTATTTCCGTATTCTTTGGGTAAATACCTAGTAGGACAATTGTTGGATCATAGAGTAGTTCCCTTCTTAACTTTTTGAGGAACCTCCATACTTTACACAGTAGTTGTACCAGCTTGTATTTCCACCAACAGTGTAAGAGGTTCCCCTTTCTCCACATCCTTGCCCAACATCTGTTATTTCTTGTGCTGTTGATTTTAGCCATTCTGACAGGTGTGAGGTGATATTTTGTAGTTTTGATTTGTATTTCCCTGATGATTAGTGATGTTAAGCATCTTTTTATGTATCTGTTAGCCATCTGTATGCCTCTGGAAAAATGTCTATCTACAACTTCTGCCCATTTTCTACTTGGATTATTCATCTTTTGGATGTTGAGTTTTATAAGTTCTTTATATATATTTTGGATATTAATCCTTTGTAAGATATGTCATTTGGAAATATCTTCTCCCATTCTGTAGCCTGCCTTTTAGTTTTGTTGATTGCTTCCTTTGCTGTGCAGAAGTCTTTTATTTTGAAGAAGTCCCAACAGTTTGTTTTTGCTTCTGTTTCCCTTGACTCAGGAGACAGATCTAGAAAGAAGTTGCTACAACTGATGTCAGAGAGGTTACTGCCTGTGTTCTTCTCTAGGATTTTTATGGTTTCATGTCTCACATTTAGGTCTTTTATCCCTTTTGAATTTATTATTGCCTTTGGTATAAGAAAGTGGTCTGGTTTCATTCTTTTGGATGTTGCTGTCTGGTTTCCCAATACCATTTTTTGAAGAGGCAGTCTTTCCCCCATTCTTTCCTGTTTTGTTGAAGATTAATTGACCATATACTTGTGGGTTCATTTCTGGGTTTTCTCTTCTGTTCCATTAATCTGTGTGTGTATTTATGTGCCACAGTACCACACTGTCCTGATTACTACAGCTTTGTAATATAGCTTGAAGTCTGGAATTGTGATGCCTCCAGCTTTGCTTTTCATTTTCAAGGTTGCTTTGGCTATTTGGGGTCTTTTGTGGTTCCATACACATTTTAAGATTGTTTTTTCTAGCTCTGTGAAAAATGCTGTTGGATTTTGGTAAGGATTGCATTAAATGTGTAAATTCCTTTGAGTAGTATAGACATTTTGACAGTTACTTGTTCTTCCAATGCATGAGTTTAGAATGTTTTCCATTTCTTTGTGTCCTCTTCAATTTCTTTCACTAGAGGTTTTATAGTTTCCAGAGGTCAGGTCTTTCACTTCCATGATTAGATTTGTTCCTAGGTATCTTATTATTTCTGGTGCGGTTGTAAATGGAATTGATTCCTTGATTTTTTTTTCTGCTGCTTCCTTATTGGTGTATAGAAATACAACAAATTTCAGTTGATTTTGTATCCTGTGACTTTACTGAATTCATGTTACTAGCTCTTGCACTTTTTGGTGGAATATTTTAAGTTTTCTATATAGAGAATCATGTCATCTGCAAATTGTGAAAGTTTACTTTTTCCTTGCTGATTTGGATCTCTTTTACTTCTTTTTGTTGTCTGATTGCTGTGGCAAGGACTACCAGTACTGTGTGAAATAGCAATGGTGAGAGTAGACATCCCTATCTTGTTCTTGACCATAGAGGTAAAGCAGTTTTTCCCCTTTGAGGATTATATTAGCTATGGGGTTTTCATAGATGGCTATTATCATGTTGAGGTGTGTTCCTTCTATACCTACTTTATTGAGGGTTTTATTATGAATGGCTGTTGTACTGTGTTGAATGCTTTTTCTTCATCTATTGAAATGATCATGTGGTTCTTTCTGATTCTTTCTTTTCTTAATTTAGTGTATCATGCTGATTGATTTGCTAATATTGGACTACCCTTATGACCCAGGAATAAATCCCACTTGATCATGGTGAATGATTTTTTAAAATGTATTGTTGGATTCAGTGTGCTAGTATTTTATTGAGAATTTTTGCATTCATGTTCATCAGGGATATTGGCCTGTCATTCTTTTTTTTTTTTTTAAGTTTTATTTATTTAAGTGATCTCTACACCCATAGTGGGTCTCAAACTCACAATCCCGAGATCAAGAGTCGGATGTTCTACCAACTGAGCCAGCCAGGTGCCCCTGTATTTCTCTTTTTTAGTGAGCCTTTATCTGATTTTGGTAACAGGGTAATGTTGGCCTCTAGAATGAGTTTGGAAGTTTTCCCTCCTTTTTTATTTTTTGGAATAGTTTAAGAAGAATAAGTATTAACTCTTCTTTAAGTGTTTGGTAGAATTTGGCTGTGAAGCCATCTGGCCTTGGACTTGGGAGTCTTTTGATTGCTGATTAATTTCTTTGCCTGGTTATCAGTCTATTCAAATTTTCCATTTCCTCCTGTTTCAATTTTGGTAGTTTATATGTTTGTAGGAATTTATCAATTTCTTCCAGGTTGTCCAATTTGTTGACATATAATTGCTCATAATAGTCTCTTAAAATTATATTCTTGTGGTATCAATCATTATTTCTTCTCTCTCATTTGTGATTTTTATTTATTTGTGTCCTTTCTCTTTTCTTTCTAATTAGTCTGGCTGTAGGTTTATCAATTTTATTAATTTTCTCAGAGAGCCATCTCTTGGTTTCATTGATGTGTTCTATTGTTTTGTGAAATTTCTATATCATCTATTTCAGCTCTAATCTTTATTATTTCCTTCTTTCTCCTGGCTTTAGGCTTCATTCATTGTTCTTTATCTTGCTCTTTTAGGTGTAAGGTTAGGTTGTTTGAGGTTTTTCTTGCTTCTTGAGGTAGGCCTATATGGCTATGTACTTCCCTCTTAGGACTGCTTTTGCTGCATCCAAAGGTTTTACACTGTTGTGTTTTCATTTTCATTTGTTCCCATGTATTTTTTTAAAAATTTCTTCTTTGATTTCCTGGGTAACCCATGTATTGTTTAGTAGCATGTTATTCAACCTCTATGTATTTGTGGTCTTTCCAAATTTTTCCTTTTGGTTGACTTCTAGTTTCATAGTGTTGTGGTCAGAAAAGGTGCATGGTATGATTTCAATCTTTCTTTATCTGTTGAGGCCTGATTTGTGACCTAATATATGATCTATTCTGGAGAATGTTCCATGCACTTGAAAAATGTGTATTCTGCTGTTTTAGGATGGAATGTTCTGAATATATCTGTTAGGTTCACCTGGTCCAGTGTGTCATTTAAAGCCATTGTTTCATTGTTTATTTTCTGTTTAGATGATCTGTCCATTGATGTGTGTGGGGTACTAGTGATTTTGTGTTATTATCAATTAGTCCTTTATGTTCGTTATTAAATGTTTTATATATTTTGGTCCTCCCATGTTGGGTGCATAAATATTTACAAGTGTTATATCTTCTTGTTGGATTGTCCCCTTCATTATGATATAGTGCCCTTCTTTGTCTCTTGTTACATCTGTTTTAACGTCTAGTTTGTTGAATATAAGTATTGCTACTCCAGTTTTCTTTTGACATCCATTTGTGTGATCAGTGTTTCTCCTTCTCCTCACTTTCAATCTGCAAGTATGTTTAGATCTAAAACGAATCTCTTGTAGGAAGCATATAGATTGGTCTTTTTTTTTATCCATTCTGACACTGTATATCTTTTGATTGGAATATTTAGTCCATTTGCATTCAAAGTAATTATTGATAGATATGTACTTACTGCCATTGTTTCTGGAGATTTTCTAAGATACCTTCTCTGTTTAAAAAAAAAAAAGTATTTATTTATTTATTTAAGTAGTCTCTACACTCAACCTGGTGCTCAAACTTACAACCTTGAGATGAGTAGTCATACGCTCTTCCAAATTAGCCAATCAGGTGCTCTTCTGATCCTTTCTTATCTTTGTCACCTTTGCTCTCTCCTTTGAACTCAAAGAGTCAGTCCCCTTTAATATTTTTTTGCAGGGCTGGTTTAGTGGTCACAAACTCCCTTAGTTTTTGTTTGTCTGGGAAACTCTTTACCTCTTCTTCTATTCTGATTGATATCCTTGCTGGATAGGGTATTCTTGGCTGCAGATTTCTCCATTTAGTGCTTTGAATATATCATGCCATTCCTTTCTGACTTGCCAAGTTTCTGTTGAGAAATCTCCAGCTAGCCTTATGGGTTTTCCCTTGTAAGTTAAGGACTCTTTTGTTTTACTGCTTTTAAGATTTTTTCTTTATCACTATATTTTCCAAATTTAATTATATTACATCTTTCTTTGGGAGATTTTATTTATTTATTTGTTATAGAGAGAGAGCGTGCATACACATAAGCAGGAGGAGGAGCAGGAAGAGAGAGAAAAGCAAGCTCCCCACTGAGCAAGGAGTTGGATGTGGGACTTGATCTCAGGATCCTGGGATCATGACCTGAGCCAAAGGCAGACACTTAACCAACTGAGCCACCCAGGTGTCTGCTAATTACAATATGTCTTTGTCTTGACCTGCTTTTGTTGATTTTGATGGGAGTTCTTTACGCCTCATAGATCAGATGTCTATTTCCTTTCCCCAATCAAGGAAGTTTTCTACTATGATTTCCTCAAATAAACTTTCTGTCCCCTTTTCTCTCTCTTGTTCTGGGACTCCTCTAATATGAATGTTAGTACATTTGATGGAGTCACTGAGTTCCCTAAGTCTATACTTGAGTTGCATAATTCTTTTTCCTCTCTTTTGTTCAGTTTCAGTGTGGTCCATTATTTTGTCTTCTAAGGTCACTGATTTGTTCCTCTGCTTCTTCCAGCCTGCTGTTCATTGCATAAAGCCCATTTCCAATCTTGTTTATTGCATTCTTCATCTTTTTTTTTAAAGTTTATTTTTAAAAAATATTTTATATATTTATTGGAGAGAGAGAGGGCACAAGCTCTTGTTGTTTTGTTTGGGATAAATTCCTCCATCTTGGCATTTTGTCTAAGTCTCTGCCTTCTTTTTGTGTGTTAGAAAAGCCAGTTTTATCTCCTCCAAAAAGTAATGGCTTCATGCAGAAGGGGTTAGGCAGTGTCTAGGGCTTGGTGCTTCAGGCATGTCTCTAGCGTGTGTTTCATGTGCTCTGCTGTTATATATAGGAAACATATGTATATGTTTCCTATATACAGGAAAGAAAACTGCTGGATATTGCAGTGCCCTTCCATCAGAATCCACTGTTTCCTAATTTGACTTGCTCCAATTTTTATTTTTAAATGACATAGTAGGCTGCATTTTCAATACAATTAGCCTGTTTGAACTAGAGAATCCAATATGGTTGTTGGTCAAGGGAACAGTGTATCACTGTCTCACACTCTCTGTGCTTGCAGAAGTTGCTCAGAAAGAGGTGCAGAATGATGATGAAGATTTATTTAGTGTTTAGCAATAGGTTGTTACAAAGAAAAAGAAGTTCAAACTGCTTCATGCCTAATAAATAATGAATCTTCCAAAAGAACCCTCCTTGAAAGCCAAAAGCTTGTGTTATTCCAAACAATGATGAAGGGAGACATTCAGAGAATTCAGGTAATTCCCTTAGAATTTGAAGAAGTTATTGAGTTATGGTAATTTGCATTGAGTTCATTTACAAACTTAACATATCATATCTTTTATCCATTAACTCAACAAATTTTTGTTGAACTCTTACATTGTACAAGGCACTATTCTAGGCACAGAAGATATAAAGATGGACAGGATAGGGGCACCTGGGTGGCTTAGCTGTTAAGCGTCTGCCTTCAGTCTGGTCATGGTCCCAGGGTCCTGGGATCGAGCCCCACATCGGGCTCCCTGCTTGGCGGGAAGCCTGCTTCTCCCTCTCACACTCCCCTTGCTTGTGTTCCCTTTCTCATTGTATCTCTCTCGGTCTAATAAATAAATAAATAAAATCTTTAAAAAAAAAAAAAAGATGGACAGGATAAAATCACTGCCTCTCCCACAGTCCCAGAGCCCACAGTCTAGTGAGTGAAAGAGGTCAGTAAATTAAAAGTTAGAAATAATACAATTTATGCAATCAGAAAGAATGATTTGTTTGCATAGAATTAGAAAGAGTACCTAATACTGTTTACAATGCGGGGAAAACTTTCTTTCCAAAGAGGATGAAACCTGAACTGAATGTTAAAAAATAAATAGCAGATAAGGAGAGGTGGAGTTTAAACAGGCTGAGGTTGGAGTTTATGCAAAGGCATGGGGATGAGAGACAAGATAGAATGTTCCTGCAGCTACAAGTATTGATGTAAGGATAAGATGTAGAGTGGTACAGGGAAGTGCTAAGTAAACAATAGCCAATACATTATTAGAGTCCTGTGTATCTTGCCAAGAAGTAGGGGTAATTTCCTGCAAGCAATGTTTAAACACCAATAAAAATGATATGAGCAGTGCTTTATTGATGCATGACGTTGGCTTTGTGACCAGACTGAATACATCACAGGGGCAGGGACTTTGTCTCATTCCTCTTTATCTGACTCAGTACATCACACAGTACTTGGGATTAATACATGATTTTTGGATTAATGTAGATTATTTTAATGATCATCTTTATTATAAAGCCCAATTTTGGTCTTTTCCTTATCCCATGTTCCTATTACATCCCAAGTTCCTATTAGATTCCTGGGATGAGAGCAAACTCATGTTCTGTGACATTAATCAGCAATAGTTACATGTATATACATCTAAGTCTGTCAGTCCAGGTGTACGTATGTGGTCCTTAGGTACCAAATATTGGTGTCAAGGGCCTTTGTCTTTTGGTGAAGACCTTAATAAGATGTTTGCTTTAAAACTCCATAAGTGAGTGTAGCTTCCTAGATGCAGAAAAGTTATTTATAATAAACTATAAACACTAACATAATACAAACAGATATATTTTATGTATTAAACAAGTTCAGAATTCTGGCTAAGGTTGCCATTATCCACGCTTTTAACATTAATTTAGTTATTTTGAAATGGCTAAAAAACCATTCTTTTCTTCTTTTCTTTTTTTTTTTTTTTGTAAGTAGGCCCCATGTCAGGCTCAAACTCAAAACCATGAGATGGAGACCTGAGCTGAGATCAAGAGTCAGATTCCCCACCAACTGAGCCACCCACGTGTCCCTAAACCATTCTCTTCTTAACTGACCTTAGAGAGTAAATCTTCACACTTATTATACTGCCATTCTTTAAAAACCTTTAATGTCATCAAGTGAAAACAATTTGGGCTAATTCCAGTTTGTCCTCTCAAAGATTAAAATTAGTCATGGGATATTGAAATTAGCCAGAGTTTGAACTTTAGTTGGTATGCACACAAACATACACACAATATGGAATTATTTTCATGTAGAACTCAGCAGATGGAATTGAAATTCTGCTAAATTGGAGTGGATATTAAATAGGTTTTAAAAGAACAAATAGAAATGAGTTGGTAGATCATAGGAGGTAGATTATTGCACCATATGTGACAAACTGGGTAAAAGTCAAGTTGCAGAATTCGTAGTTTTCTTCTAATATCCATTCTTTTCTTCTCCCACAATGGAATACTTTTTAGCTGAACATAATGGCTGCCCAGATAATGATCACATATCCATATCTCAGCCTCCCTTACAGTTAAATGTGACCATACAACCATCCTCTGGTCAATAGACTATGACAACAAGTGCTATATGCTACTTCTGAAATGTACCCTTAAAAGAAAAGGATAAGCCCTTTCCTTTCTCTTTTTCTCTTCCTCATCCTTGACCCAGGAACACAGACTTGGTGATGAGCCACCTTCAACCATTCGGATTACAGCATATCCAGAATGTGTCCGGGCAATAAGATATTAATAACCTGGCCCCAATACCATAAAGTGGCCATACTGACCTTGGACTGTCATCGTTATTTTGGATAACAACTATTTCGGACAACCAAAAATTTATCCTAATACAGGTAGAAAGGAGGAGAAAGCTGTTGTGTTGCAAATAACAGAAACTCAATCCAGGCTGATCAAAACAATAAGGGAGTCTATTGGCTGATGAATGGAAACTCTAGAGGCAGACAGGCTTCAGGGGTGATTTCAGTGGTTTACAAAACGTTCAGGGCTGTGGTGCTTTTTGTCCATAATTTTTTCCATTTGTCTTCCTCTGCAAGTCAAAAGATACTGCTGAAAACTCTTGGGCTACATGCATTTTTGTTAACATTTTGAGGTCAGATTGTAAGTAGTGAAAGTTATTATTCCTCTACCCGTGAACAAAGAAATTGAGTTTCATTTTGAATGCAGTAAATTTAGGTCTCATGTCTAAACCTGAATTAGTCACGATGGCCAAGACAATGCCATATACTTACTTGCTTATCCCTAGGTTATCAATAATTGTAGTAAAGGGGATGTACCATCCTGAATAGCTTAAGCCAGTGGACATCCCTGGGCCTGGAGGAAAGGTCAGTGTAACTCAAGTTTCATGGCTGCAGCTTAGTGGGAGAGGAGTGTAATGGATGCCAAGGAGGCATCTAGACAGTATCCACTACCAAAGGTGAGCAGACTGAAGGAGAAATCATGGGGCTTATGGTGTTCAGGAGTAGGGTATATATGTTAGGGTATAGAGGCAATATGTATAAAATTGTGTGGGGCTCCTATAGAAATGTTTGAAAGTCATAATCAGGATTTTGTATGTAACTTGGACATTTGGACAAGAACAGGACTCAGTGAAGGCGATTTTTTTATTTTTTTAACGATTTTTATTTATTTATTTGACAGAGAGAGAGAGAGCACAAGCAGGGGAGCAAGAGGCAGAGGGAGTGAGAGAAGCAGGCTCCCCACTGAGCAGGGAGCCCCTAGCGGGACTCTATCCTAGGACCCTGGGATCATGACCTCAGCTGAAGGCAGCCTCTTAACTGACTGAGCCATTCATGCATCCCTGAAGATGAATTTTTAAAAAAAGATTTTATTTATTTATTTTTTTGAGGGGGCGGTATGAGGAGCAGAGGGAGAGGGGCAAGCAGACTCCATGCTGTATGTGAGTGCAACTGGGAGCTTGACCTCACAACCCCGAGACCTGTACCTGAGCTGAAATCAAGGGTCAGAGCCCTAACTGACTGAGCCAACCAGGTGCCCCGTAGGTGATTTTTGATAGTAGCACAACAGTAAGTGGAAATTAGTATCATGACCCCTAAGAGAGTCAAAGAGGATATATGTCTGGATAGCTTTTTGATCTTGTGACTCTGTGTGTGAGTTTGTGTGTGTATGTAATCCTGAAAAGGTAATGGAATTTTTGTGAATTCTTCGTTAAAAGGCCCTGGCACAGGGGATGAATTATATATGATTAAAAGTACACCCACACACGTACATATGGTAATCAGTCTCTTATTACATTTCTAAGATTACGAGCTGGATATTTGTTGTTGTTGCTCTTGTTAGGATTTGGCCTAAATTATCCAGATAATGGGGGCACCTGGGTGGCTCAGTGGGTTAAGCCTCTAATCTCAGGGTCCTGGGATCGAGCCTCACATTGGGCTCTCTGCTCAGTGGGGAGCCTGCTTCTCCCTCTCTCTCTGCCTGCCTCTCTGCTTACTTGTAATATCTCTCTCTCTCTCTCTCTCTCTCTCTCTCTCTCTGTGTCAAATAAATAAAATCTTAAAAAAAATTATCCAGATAGTAGACACAATCATCTACTTTGCCTCAGTTAAACAGACTTGGAATGGAGACTGGTGCTGCTTCTGTTGCACTTACAATTTAGCTTTTCATCTTATGACTCTTCATCTTCTGGGTGGCTGAAAATCAAGGCGGCAGCTATAGTTTACACATCCCGTGTCATGTGGCAGTGTCCAGCGCAGAGCTTTGCTTCTGTTACCTGGTGGGATGAATAAAACTGGGAAATCAAGTTTCTATGGAAAAATAATGACAGTTTTATCCAGATCAAAGTAAAATACTCTATATTGGTTTAAAAATGTACCGTCTATGTTAATTATTAAAGGTAGTTCCGTCATAGGGAAGTCTTGGTTTCTCAGAAGAGCAACTATAATGTATGTTCAGATTTTGCCAGTTTCAGTAATTTCTACTTAGGGTTGTCCTGGCTTGACCTTGGGGCCAGAGTGGATCAATTGCTTTAAGCAGCATTTTTAGAGTTAAAAAAAAAAATCGGGCTAAGATTGTCATATGATTTCAGGTAGGTTTTCATTGTCTTATTACATTACTGTTGGCTCATGAAATAATATAGATCATCTCAACTCAGCAGGACAGAATGTCAAAGAAGCCTTTGTGTTCATTCTTGGGGCCACAAAAGAAAATGCCATTTAACAATTCTCTTCACTGATAGAAAAAATATTTGCTAGAACTCCCAGGAAATCTGGAAAGTATTATTGACAATTTCTTTCTTCCTATGGGTAGTATTTGAAGGATTCTGTTTTTACATTCTGTTTTTAAAGTTTTTACAATAGTCATTAAGTGTGATTGGGTGGAAAATATGTTGACTACCCTTGACACTTCTGGTGAAATTGGAATGATAGTAAATACACAGAAAGCATGAAATGAGGGATTTAGACCCCCTTTTCAGAACTGAGCCATAAATAGTATTGTTGATCCTGGTTTAAATTCCCTAGTGATTCAAAGGCAGTTGTTACCTTATCATTTTTTATAAATACCTATTTATCCAGTCAGGGATGTCCAGTTCTCTGTTTGGCTTTCTTACTTACTTACACAGGCACGCACATATGTGAAGGTATTTCAATAGACATCTTACCTCAGAACCTTTTCTTCCTTAGGCTGAATTGATATTTTTTAAGTTTTTACTGTTGAAGAGTAAAATTTACTTAGAGTTACTTTTGGGAGGAGAGCCCCAATATATATAACCTTAACTATTCTTTCCAGATAAGGTGGCAGAATGAAGCTTAATCACAGAATCCCCTCTCCCAAAAGCCCTCAGAAAGAAACATGACTCCAGGAACATTCATGCCTTTTAATTACATTCCATTTCTTCCTGCTCCCAGGCCATTGAAGGAATAGGATGTGAGTGGAAAATGTCCTAAGTCTCTCCACTATTCCTCAGTTTAGGTAGAGGCAATCCATGGAATGTGTAGGCAGCCCTGGGGAAGAATTTGAAAAGCCCTTCCCATGCCCTCAGTGTCTCACCAAAGGAAGAAAAGCACCATGACTAAACTTTATGAAACTGACCAGGTGAAAAGAAAGCTGAGAGAGAATTGGTAGTGACTATAATTACCCTGGGCAAATGATCTCCAACACTAACTGGGGTTTTAGCTGAATGGAGGATGAAGGAGGAAGTGTAGGATAGAAGTAGGAGCCTAGAGGAAGAGGTCCTTGGAGGGGCCAGTTGTTAGACCATAGCAGGATGTGACTGCAGCCAAAATGCTTTACTTTGGTCTCTGTTGGCTGGAAAGAGAGTGAGAACCACTGCTGGTAGAGGCAGGTGATACAGAAAAAGACACTGGGTCTGTCTACATGAATTTTCCTTTGGGAAATTGGGAAAATGAGAATAACATCCCTCAGCATGGAGAGAATCAGAAAGTGTGCCCTGAGATGCAGGACCTTTATTTATTTGGAGCAGAGGTACAAGAACAGAGGTGAGGTCTGCTAACCAGAGCTGCGTCTAGTCCCAGCTGAATTCACCCCTGCTAGAACCTGAAATTCCCAACTCCTGGAGAATAAATAAAGAAGAGGATGAAGAGGTCAGATAATATGGAGGACAGCCAAGAGGCAATTACATGGTCTTGACAGAGCTGTTCGCGTTAAAAATGAGTAAGGAAGAAAGAAAACACATGGCAACTGGGCAAGGGTAAAAGAGCAAAGAGGAAAAACGAGAGAGAGGAAGACTGAATGTCAATGAGAGAGAAAGAATTTATTCTGGAAGAATACTAGCTATGAAATAGAAATGTATGATCTAAATGTTGCTTTCTGCTATAAAGAATTCAAATGACCATGAATTCCAGGAAAAGGGCACCAGACATAAGATGACAGAGCTATAGAATGAGATAGAAAAGGAAATGTCAGAGTCAAGGAAATAATGGAGGACCCAAATAATATTGTTACCCTATTGATAAATAAATTGAAATAGGAGGAAGAGGATAGACACGGATAAAACCTGAATGAAATAATGACATAGAAGAAAGGTTTGAAAGAATCAGTGGGTGTAAAAGGGAAAGAGATTTAAACAGAAGATAATAGTTATGGAGCTCAAAGATGGTCACAGCAAAGGGAAAATTGGTATGTCTGAGTTAGAAAATAGAACAAATGGCTTAGAAAAATATTAAAAGAAATGATGGTCTCAATTCTGAAATTGCTGATTCTCCAGCTCAAAAGAACATACTATGCCCTAGGAAGAAATGATACAGAAGGCTCAATGCCAGGATATATATTTTTTGGTAAAATTGAAGCTAGAAAATCTTCAGGCTACTTCTTCACACATAAAAACAATCACTTTATGAGTAGGAAAAATCTGGCTCACCTTAGAATTCTCTAAAACAATGCTCACAGCAAAAGGCAATGGAGCAAAGTGTACAGAATTCTAAAGAAAAAGAGTCATTCAAGAATTTCATATAAGTAATAGTTTAAAATTTAAATATAAACACACAAGAATACAAAGCCCTATTGCTTACTAAACAAAACAATGATGGCTACCACTCAGAAGTAATTACTATTAATGGTTTGTCATATTCCTGCCACATTTTCCTAAGTGTGTGAATGTGTGTATCAGACATAGTGAATGACTACATTGTTACCATTTAAAAAGTTACATGAATTACCCTCTGGCAAAATAGGAATTGATGAAAGTTCTCTTAAACATTAGTGAAGGAGCTCCTGGGTGTCTCAGTTAAGTGTCTGCCTTGGGTTCAGGTCATGATCTCAGTGTCCTGGGATCAAGCCCCCCATGGAGCCCTGCACTGGGGCTCCCTACTCAGCAGGAAGTCTACTTCTCCTTCTCCCTCTACCCCTTCCCCCACTCAAGCTCGCTCGCTCTCTCTCAAATTAATAAATCTTTAAAAAAGTAAACAAAATCAATCATACAACATTAAATTTTTTCCCATTAAAATAGTGAACAAATGCCATCCATCTTTATTATTTAGCATTTTTCTGTTTTGGCAAATGAACTTAGACTAAAGAAAGAAATACTGCTTGAAAGGAGGCCAAATACAGTGTCAAACTGGAAATTGTGCTCAAAATGTTAAGAGAATATGGTAAGGTGGCTCATTATATAATCAGTAAGGAAATAAATAGGAAATATGAAGGAAGAAGAGATCCTATAATCATAATAACCAAACGGTAAAAATGTATGGGAGAAATTTAACATTATTACACAATATGCAAAAGGCCAATGTAAAATGAACAATAAAAGTCCACCAAAGGACATACGAAGACGACTTATGTAAATTTGTATCTTACTCTTGAATAGGAAAATTCTAAAAGATGTTGTTTCCCCCAAAATTAATCTCTAAATAAATATCAACCAGAAGTCAAGGTATCCTTTATGGAATTTGACAGAATGGCAATCAAGACCATCCAGAAAAATAAGCCTGTCAGAATAGCCAGAAGATTACAGGGAGAGAACAATAGCCAGTCAAGACAAGAAATAAAGAATAGCCAAAGCTGCTTAGAACTGAAAAAGAAATTGATCAGTGGAAAAGAATAAAGATCCTAGAAACAAACAAAAATTCATATTAAACACTTGGTATTAGGAAATGAAGCATTTAAAATTAATATAAGAAAAGATATGATACATGGGCAA
Source organism: Mellivora capensis (assembly GCA_004024625.1). Taxonomy (NCBI): domain Eukaryota; kingdom Metazoa; phylum Chordata; class Mammalia; order Carnivora; family Mustelidae; genus Mellivora; species Mellivora capensis. The sequence goes on along the minus strand of PISX010006940.1, from coordinate 27,597 downwards.
ATTAATTTAGCTGACAAAAAGGAAGGACAAAACCTTTCAAAATAAGAGTGGACAATTCCTATAAACAGGAATTTCATAGAAAAACAAAAAGTAGAGTTTTTGTGGCAAACAAACATGAAAAACAAATATGATAATTATATCTTTTATAACCATTTATAACCAAAGAAAAGCCAAAGAAAATGGTATGTTACTTTTGTGTATCTGATGGCAGTATTTTGAGCATTTGCTAACACTCAGTGTGGGCCAGGGTGAGCGGAAGCAGGAACTCTCATGCTGTGGTTAGGAGTGCAAATTAATGCATTATTTAATGGGAAAATATTTGGCAGTATTTCTCAACAGAAAAAAAAAAGCACATACCCTTTAATTTAGCAGATCTGTTGCTGGAAATTTACCCTTTGGATGAATTTTGCAGAAACACGTAAATTTATGTGTATAAGGATGTTTGTTGAAGTGTTACTATAAAATGCTGAGAAAAAAATGACATGTTCACTGATAGGGGTCAAATTAAAAATATTAAAGCACATTCATTAAATAGAATACCTCTAAATTATTACTGAGAACAAGACAGTTGTATAATTGCACATGTGGAACGAGCTCTGAGATGTGCTATTTAATGGAAAAGGGAAACAGGTGGGGAGACTCACAGTCCAGGGTTCCTTTCTGTAAATAAAGAGGAGGTGGTTCTGACGCAGGTGTAGGGCTAGAAAGTGTATGGAGATCAACGTAGGCTAATAAAAGCGTATAAGATTTCCTGAGGGACACATAAAGATACGTGACACTAGGTATCAGAAGGTGAAGAAGCACGTTTCTTTATCTTAGACCTTTTGTCCAGTTTGCGGTTTTTTAAAAAATTAACATATAATGTACTATTTCTTTCAGGGGTACAGGTCTGTGATTCATCAGTCTTACACAATTCACAGCACTCCCCATAGCATATACCCTTCCCAATGTCCATCACCCACCCACCACATCTCTCCCACCTCCCTCCCCTCCAGCAACCCTGCTTGTTTCCTGGGATTAAGAGTCTCTTATGGTTTGGTCTCCCTCCCTGGTCCCATCTTGTTTCATTTTTCCCTCCCTTCCCCTATGATCCTCTGTCTTGTTTCTCAAATTCCATATCAGAGAGATCATATGATAATTGTCTTTCTCTGATTGACTTTTTTCACTTAGCCTAATATCCTCTAGTTCCATCCATGTGGAGGAAAGCAAGCGGTCCAGTTTGCATTTTTAACCGTGTGTGTGTGTGTGTGTGTGTGTGTGTGTGTGTGTGTGTGTGTTTGTAAAGGTTATCCGTTATACCCAGCCTCCACAGGACCCCAGCCACAGCCATCCTGCTGCCAGCCTCTTGTCTTTCTCTCTGTTAGGGGAGTACAATTCCAGAATGTTCAGGGTTTTACTTTAGTGCTGACTTCATCCTGGCAGGTAAAACCTGCCTAAGGAAGATGGAGAATATCAGGCCCGCATTTCTACACCAGAAATAGTTGTCACTGATGTTTACTGAGTGCTGATTGTGTTGAGCACTTCCCAGGCCTGGTCTCAGTTCCTGCTCACAGAGGCTCATGAGACTGGTACTATTTTCGTATCCACTTGACAATTAATCTTACCATTTAGAAAAACATGGATGGACTTAGAAGACCCGATGCTAAGTGAAATGAGTCAGTCACAGAAGGACAAATGCCTCATGATCATGAGATATCTAAAACAGTTGGAGGTAAAGAAGTACACAATAGAATGATGGTTACCTGGGGATGGGGGTGAGATATGGGAATTGTTCAATGGCTATAAAGCTAGGGTTATACAAGATGAGTGTGTTTCAGGGATCTGGTATATAATACAATGCCTAGAGTTAACAGTAAGGTATTCTGGACTTAAAAATTTGTTAGGAGGGTAGATCTCATATTATTTGTTCTTGCCATGAAAGATAAATAAAAAAGGGACACAAGGAAACTTTTGGCGGTGATGGATAGGTTTATGACCTGGATTGTGGTGATGGTCACAGAAGTGTATACATATTTCCAAATTCATCAAGTTGTACACATTAACTATGTGCAGTTTTTTTCTATATTCATTATATGTCATTAAAGCTGAGGATGGGGTGGGGAGACTGTAGACTGAGGAGTATACAGATATGAGTACTTGTCCAGACCCTTACCTATCTAAAAAGAGGCAGGTTAAGTCTTCAAACCCCAGTGTGCTTAACCCCAGCTAGACCTTTCAGTAGTATCACTGTACCACCATTTCCCTCTTCAGAGGACAGTTCAGACCCAGGGGGAGTCGAATAGCATTCCCTAGGCCCAGGCAAACCACCCTTATGACTTCCTTTTCTTGATGGGGATATGTGTTTCAGGTTCCAAATACTGACTTAAATGGACTTGGGGAAATGTAAGTCCTTTATAAGCTGAAAACCATTCTCAGCTTAATATTCTTTTCCCTTCAATAAGACATATATATGGCCAGAGTTCTGTAAGTGCTTTACTGTCCCTTCTTTGCTTTTCCCAAATAATTTCTGATTGCTCAATTTTATAGCCATCAGGACTATTTTTGGAACTTCAAAGGTGTATTTTTGGAATCACTCATTTTGCTTTAGTTCATTTACTAAGTTCTAACACAATACCTCTTATAGCTAAACATCGTTTCAGGCCAGTCACTATTTTTTCCTCTCTCAATGGCTATGTTGCTTCTATAACAAATGTGAAAAACTGGCCTAGCATGTTAGTTTTAGCCTACATAGTAATAAGACATTTTGAACATATATTAAAGGGAAATTTTCCCTAGGCTGTACAATTTTGCCTTTTCCTGTTTTTCCTTCTTAATCCGATCCTCCCTCTTAATCCTATATTCTCACCCTTTCTCCATAACTCTTACTGCCCTTCCCTAAAATCCAGAAGCTGGAAGGCACCTTGACACGGCCAGTTATCTTCCCCACTAATGTAATAGTAGTTATAGTAGTAGTGGTAGTAATAAAACTATTACTTATTGGGTGCCCATGATGAGCCACGTATTGTTTATTTTATTTTATTTTATTTTATTTTATTTTATTTTATTTATTTGAGAGAGAAAGTCAGAGATAGTGACAGAGAGCATGAGTGGGGAGGAAAGGGAGAAACAAGCTCCTCACTGAGCAGGTAGCCCGACACCAGATTCGATCCCAGGACCCTGAGATCATGACCTGGACTTAACGGACTGAGATACCTAGGCCCCCCGAGGCAAGTATTGTTGTAGGTACTTTATATTCAGTGTCATTTATTTATCTGCATCAAAGAAAAAGATGGTCAGACTTATACTTCTGCTACTAATAATTCTAATTGTACTTGCCATTTATGGAGTGCTATGAGGTGGTTTTATTCACTCCATTTTACCATTTAATTTAGGCTCTAAAAAGTTGTACCCAAAGTCACAGAGTAGTAAATAATGTCACTGGAATTCAAACCCAGGCCTACCTTACTTCAAATCCTTTGTTTTTTTCTGTGGATTCCTGTTCAAAATAGGGTTTCCAGTAGGCCATCTTGGACACATGGATAAATTTGGTGGTATCTAACAAGGTGCTCGTCCCCTTTTCTTGTCTAGGTTGCGTGTGGTCTTCATTGGGCCATTAAATTCTGTGGGTTATTGGGTGGTAGCTTTCACTTTCTAAGTGGTGAGGCAGAGAATTTTCTGTATCCTTCTGTTCATACTGATTGGAGGGGAAATTTTCTGAGCCTTTGTGGCCAGTAAGAGGAAGCACAGGGAAGGCTTTGGCAAAAAGGGGAAAGGTCTGTCTCTGTGGGTTATCAACCCTTAAAACCTCCCTCAAATCTTCTTTTTCCTAGGAGGTACCATCGAGAGCCCCAACCCTGGAGTCCCAAACAACACCACCCTGACATTCATGGATGAGTGTGAGCATGGAAGTGTTATGTATTGGAAAAATCAGGGACAAACTAGATAAGACAGGTTCATATTCCTGTTATGCCACTTAAGAACTGTATGACTTTAGGCAAGTCACTTTACCTTTTTCATACTGAGTTTCTTTATATGTGTAATGGAGATAATAATAGTTATAACATGAGGTGTAATGGAGCCTAAGTAATAAAGTATACAAAGTTTCTTCAAATAAAGATATTTGCCATTTGATACGGAAGTCATATTAATTCTGGGACAAATGTTAATTTGCTTAAATGAGTTTCCAAACAGATGGGAGAGAAACAAATGTACTTAGGTAGAGACAAAGCACCAGATGACAAAATTTGTCTTGGCTCTCAAATCTTCTGTGTTTTACTTTTGTTACAATTTTTCATATGGATTTTAGCAATGTACTTGTATCATTAGGCACTAAAATTAACTCACATCATGCAAAATGAGACTGTTTTAAGAAGAAGAAAAATAAAATCAGTGTTGCAGGAAGAATAAAGATGAAACAGTTTGAGCCTTGGTGAGTTTTATTAATTCAATTAACATAATGATTGGAAAACACATTCTTTTGTAAGTGGAAAAGTATCACGGCACAGCCTGCTACATCAGGGTTTGTAAAACACAGCCATTTAGAGCATGAGCTGATATATTCAGTGTTGTACGACACAGACGCAGCTATGTTTGAGGCAGTTACTGCAGGATTTATTCAGTAAGGTAAACTCTGGATTAAGTTTTGCAACCATTGTAAGATCTATGAAAACAGGTCAAGTTGGAAACAAAAGTGACAGCTGTGGGATGCCTGGGTGGTTCAGTCGGTTAAGCGTCCACTTTCAGCTCAGGTCATGATCCCAGGGTCCTGGGATCGAGTCCCACATTGGGCTCCTTGCTCAGTGGGGAGCCTGCTTCTCCTTCTGCCTGCTGCTCCCCCTGCTTCTGCTCTCTCTGTCTCTCTGAAAAATAAATAAAAAAAATCTTTTTAAAAAAGTGACAGTTGGAAATATATTTAAATCTATTAGGAGATTCAGGAAGGTTTTCTATTACTAAAATGTATCAATTAAAAGGTAGAATTATATGCCCCAAAAGATTACCAGTTCACACTCTCATTTTCAATCTTGTTTTCCCTGAAACATATGCCCCAATAGTGATCATTACTTACTTCTCAGCCACCAGGAGTCACTTAGCTATCCCAGCAATATGAATTTGCATATGGCACACAGTTTCTTTCTACCAAAATATTCAATTTAAGAAAAATGGAGTAACATGTTTCATGAAGGTGAATTGTCATTATGAAAAAGAAACTTCTGAATCACCTTACCGAAAGGCTATACCAAAGCATACTCCCAAGTGTGCTCCAGTAATATTTTGTGCACAATACACAAAACCCAAAAGGCATATCAACAAAGATACACAGATTTGACCATAAAGAAACCAAAACTTGTGTACAACCAAAGATACCACAAAGTTGAAAATAGTGTGATGGAGATTTTTAAATATATAAAGACAAGATCAATAATCATAAAATATAAACAGTTCCAACAATGTAACATAACAAAGACAAATGACCTGATAGAAAATATGCAAAGGGTATGAAGAGTTAGTGCACAGAGAAAGAAATGATAAATAACCAATAAGCATTTGTAAAGATTCATACCCTTCCTGGAAACCAGGAAAATAGAAATTTAAACCATGAAACACAATATTTTTTGGCCACCAGATTAGAAAATTATAAGATAAAACTATATTACCTACTTTTTATCATATATTTGTTTATACTACACTGTTTTGTGTGTCTGTGTGTGTGTGTGGTTTTTTTTTTAAAGGCTGAATTCATATCAAATATATTTTCCAACCACAGTGGCACAAAACTAAAGATCAACAATAAAATAAAGCCAGAAAATCTATAATGTAAATATTCAATATTTAATATGTAAAAATTAATGCCCTACTGCACAAGCAATATATATCTCAAAACAGTATATCTAAAAACAAAAGAAAAAGAAAATATAATATTCTAAAACCTGTGGGATGCAGCAAAAGCAGATGATAGAGTGAAATTTATGCCATAAATGTTTGTATAAAAGAAAAAAAAGTTCAAATAAACAATATTATATCACAAGGAACTAGAAAAAGAAACTTAGCCGACCTTTAGTAGAGGAAGGAAATAACAAAGAAAAATAAAAAAAAAAATAAAATAGAGACCAGAATAAATAATAACATAACATTCAAAGTAATGATCAGCTTAAAAAAAATTGGCAATGCTTTAACTACATTAACTAAGGAAAAAAAGGAGACTCAAAAACCAAAATGAGAAATGGAAGAGAAAATAATACAACAGAAAACCATAGGCACACATAGTGTGATAACAAGTTACTATAAACAATTAAATGCTGACAAATCAGATAACTTAGAAAAAAAAACAAAACAAAAACAGATGATTCCTAAAAATGCACAAATTACCATGATTAAATCATGAATCTCAAATCCAAGAAATAGGAAATCTTCTTAGGCCAATAACAAGAATGAAAGTTGAATTTGGAATAAAAAATCTCCCAGCACACAAAAGCCCACAACAACTGGTTTCACCGGTGAATTCTACCAAACATTTAAAAATATAATTAATGGCCATCTTAATCAAAATATTACAAATAATGGAATAGAGGGAACATATTCAAAATCATTCCATGAAGCCAGTACTACTCTGTCACCAAAGCAGGATAAAAACAACACCAAAACAAAAAAATCTAGTTTGTCTGAGGTAGATATTGCTATTTGGACTTCCTTTTGACATCCATTTGAGTGATCAGTGTTACTCCATCTCCTCACTTTCAATCTGCAGGTGACTTTCATTCTAAAGTAAGTCTCTCATAGGCAGCATATGGATGTTGTTTTCTTATCCATTCTGATACCCTATATCTTTTTATTGGAGCATTTAATCCATTTACCTTCAAAGTAATTACTGATAGGTATGTACTTATTGTTATTTTATTATTTGTTTTGTTGTTTTTGGAGATTTTCTCTGACCTTTCTTGTCTTGGTCACTTTTGGTTTTTCCTTTGCACTCACAGAATCCCCTTTAATATTTCTTGCAGGGCTGGTTTTGTGGTCATGAATTCCTTAGTTTTTGTTTGTCTGGGAAATTCTTTATCCCTACTTCTAATCTGAATGAAGCCCTTGCTGGATAGGGTATTCTTGGCTGCAGATTTTTCCCATACAGCACTTTGAATATACCATGCCATTCCTTTCTAGCTTGCCAGGTTTCTGTTGAGAAATCTCCAGCTAGCCTTATGGGTTTTCCCTTGTAAGTTAAGGACTTCTTTTGTCTTACTGCTTTTAAGATTTTTCCTTTATCACTGTATTTTGCCAATTTAATTATAGTATGTCTTGGTGTTGGCCTGCTTTTGTTGATTTTGTGGGAGTTCTCTGTGGCTCCAGATCTGGATGTCTATTTCCTTCCCCAGATTAGGGAAGTTTTTTGCTATGATTCCTTCAAATAAATTTTCTGTCCCCTCTTCTCTCTTCTGTAACTCCTCTAATACGAATGTTAGTACATTTGATGGAATCATTGAGTTCCCAAAAATCTATCCTCATGTTGCATAATACTTTTTGCTCTCTTTTGTTCAGCTTCAGTATAGTCCATTATTTTGTCTTCTAGGTCATTAATTGTTCCTCTCCTTCTTCCAACCTGCTGTTCATGGCATCCAGCCTGTTTCCAAATCTCATATATTACATTCTTCATTTCTAATTGATTCTTTTTTAACTCTTTTATCTCTGTGGTAAGGGTCTCACTAAGGTCTTCTACTCTTGGGGCCTCTGGGTGCCTCAGCCATTAACTGTCTTCCTTCGGCTCAGGTCATGATCCCAGGGTCCTGGGATTGAGTCCTGCATCAGGCTCCCTGCTCCGTGGGAAGCCTGCTTCTCCCTTTCCCAATCCCCCTGCTTGTGTTCCTTCTCTTGCTGTCTCTCTCTGTCAAATAAATAAATAAAATCTTAAAAAAAAAAAAAAAAGTCTTCCATTATTTTCTCAAGTCCAGTGAGTATGCTTACAATTGTTGCTTTAAATTCTCCATCAGGCATGTTATTTATATCTATTTCACTTAAATCTCTGACTGTGGCCTTATCTTGTCATTTCCTCTGGGATAAATTCCTCCACCTTGACATTTTGTCTAAGTCTCTGCCTTCTTTTTTTTGTGTTAGAAAAGCCAGTTATATCTCCTGCTCCTGAAAGTAATCGCTTCATGCAGTAGAGGTCAGGTAGTGTCTGGGGCCTGGTGCTTCAAGGAGTGTTTCTGGTGTGTGTTGTGTGTTCTGCTGTTGTGTTTTGACTGCCCTGTCCTTCAGGCTAGACATCTGCACACTGTTTTAATTACTCAAGGTATATAGTGCATTTTCCTCACTGGTGAGGAAAATGCCCCTTCATTTTTTTTTTTCTTTGTGTATTCCCCAAAGAAAGGAACATTATCCTTGATGTCTTGGTGATGACCTTCAGTGATACCCCCATGTTATTCATATGTCACTGGCCTCACTCCCTTCCCCCTATTTGGTATAAGGAAAGTGGAAGATTTGCTTTCACTGTTTTCCTTACATGTGTGATTTTGAGTCTGTAGACTGTTTTTCACTGCTCTCAGGAAGGAATCCCAACACCTAGAGCTTTTGTAAGTTTAGTCTCTGCTAAAAATCAGAAGACTGTGGGGGAGGAATCCTATCCCACATCGCACAGCTGTGACTACCCCACCTCCTATTCCTCTCACCCTCCACCCCTTAAAAAATTCAAGTGAAAGTATTCCTTAGTGCACCCAGCCTCCTGGGAATATAATCCAGGGTGCACTCCAACTGTTTCTTCTATGGGTTGTGGCCCTACCGGGGTAATTTTCTTACCTAGCTGCTTCTTTGCACCCACCTCATGCAGAATTTTGGTGGTTCTGTTTTTCTCTATTTTATGGCGCATACAATAGAAATTTGGGGATCTTTGTGATTGACCAAAAACATAAACATGGGCATTTAGGGAGGTTACACAGCATAGGGTTCAAGGAATAGTTCTGGATTATGTGTCCTTGGACAACTTTTAGCCCTTTCAACTTGCATTCTTATTCCCAGCTACTTTCATTGTAAAAGAAGAGCCCAAAGCCAGGAGATTAAAATGAGAATATATTTTCTCCTTCCTGTGAATAGATTTTGAGGGGTAGATATGCTGGGTAGCTGTCTTCCAATAACAGTGCTCTCATGACCCACCTTCCTGTGTGAAGTCTATACACTCTTTCATCATATCTTCAAGAAATGTCTGTCTTTCATCTCAGAGGTATTTTAAAAGCTCTCTGTTATTTTTGAAATCTATTTCTTATCCAACCTACTCCAACACTTCTGCAGTTTTAATCAAGTCATGTGTCCCTGGAACTCAATGTATAAGAAAAGTGAGGTTTAAGTGCCAGGCACTTTAGAAATTCTTATAATTTATAAACACCTCAATGTCAATTAATAATAAGTAGGAATGGAGGAAAGGGTACATAAAATTTGTCTATGGTTATTCAGAAGGAAACCAAATAATGGCTGGAATAGAATATTTTATAGCCTTAAAAATGACAAGTGGTATGAACCATGTCAGAAGTTGGGGCTAGATTTTAAAATAATACAGAGAAGAAAAAGCAGAGACTCAAAATTATATCCTGATTACCATTGAGTAAAACATTAGTATTATAACAACAACTGGAATAGAACATGACCAAGTACATAAACAATTGATAACTGAAATTCTGGAGATTTTTGTTCTTATAAAGATGGTGAAGTTTACAGTGAAGTCACTAAAAAAGAAAGAAAATGATCCACGAGGTCTGTTCTTTGTTCTGGTCTGCTCTGAACAAGTAGAAAGGAGTTGAGTGATGGAGAGTCTGGGCCTGGATTCAGATCCCAGTCCCATCCTGTCCATGTGACCTTGGTCCAAACACTTCCATTTCCTTATCTGCATCGTGGGGACAAGACACCAGTTCCACAGAATTTTTGGGAGACTAAATGAAGTGATAGAAGTAAAAGGTGCTTTTCATGGTCTGCTCGTTATGATGATATAATTAGTATAGATTATTGTATACTAATAGATTTGCCTCCTATGCAGGTGCCTGGAAGTAGAGGCTTTCATAAATATTTGTGGAACTAATGGCATTGCAGCACCTTTTTGTATTTACCTTGCTCTCTCAATTATATATTGGGTTCATTGCTGCCAAAATGAGCATATCTTATGGTAATTCACAGTCTTTTCACTCATTTATTTGTAAGAAACAATGAGAAGAAACAAATGGAAATGGAATTTCCCTTAAATAGTTGAGAGAAAGAGAAAGGAAGACAGAGAGAGAAAGAGAAAAGAAAAACTAGTGAATTGTATGAGATCTGAGATCTGCACTAGACATTGGCTCTCTACTTTCAATAGCTTCTTCATTCAGTTAAAATGAGTCTGTTCCATATTCCCTCTCCAGTTTGATAACCATCAGCTTTGATTACCTCTTGGATGGTTGGCACTGTGGAGTAACACTTGCTTGTTTGGCTTTTCTTCTTCCAAACTTCCTCTCAATTTCATGACAGTTGGGTCTAAATCCAAGGTGATGTTAAATGTTGTTAATTATTGGACATAGATTCTCTTTAATTTATTTTAATTTCTTTGCATTTATGGTGATATTTACATGCTAAGAAAGTCAGGTCTTAGTACCTTTAGGTAGAATTCAGCACCCTCTCTCCGCCTTTAGTGGCATCTGCAAAGACCTCTTTTACAGCATGAATCACAGCATTTTCTAACTGTCAACCTGTCCAGCCTCCCAGCAGCCTCAGAGCTCCTTGAGGACAAAGAACACGATGCCTGACATAAGGGTGGTGAATGAAAGACTGAGGCCAGAAGGTGCAGGAAATGCCAAGTAGGGGGTTATTTATGGATTTTTTTCTTTTTAGTTCTGGTAGAACTTATTTGTAGGAAGAAAAATGGATGATTCTGGGTTTAAATTCTTGCCTTAATGTTGATTAACAATGGAATCCTTGCTAAATCATTTAACATCTTTGTGTTAATGTTCTCCTCTGAGACTGCAGTGTGGAGGTAGGGGAAAATAGAAAAGCAATGAGGTTATAAGCAATAATGAAAGGACCTAGCAATACATGGACATTTAAAATGTGTAAGCACAGAGCTGGACTAGGGTCTCCAAAAGAAATCAGGCAGATTCTCAGAATCACGAAGTAACCTGGTAAGAATGTGCCAAAAACAGCATGAAAATGTCCCAAAAGGAAATATAATGTATCAATAGGAGAGTGTGATTTTCTCATTGTAGTAGGAACCATTTTGCATTCTTTATTGTTTAAAATAAAAATGTAGGGGATCACTGCCTTCTTTACTAACTCTAGCTCATCGGTCCACACCAGAAATGTAGGTTTCATTCCTTGGGATTTGGCTTCCCTCCCTCCAGTCTTCCACATGACATCATTCACATCCGTGGCTTTACCTACCAATGCTGAGCTGAGGTTTCCTATCATCATTTCTCTAGCCTAGAGGCAGCTCACTCACAAGTTTCCTAGGCTTTTTAAATTCCATGGATCCCCAAATAGAATTTGTTTTCTGTCTTCCCAAACCTCTCTCTGCCCTTAATGTATGGGAAAGTTAAATTAACTTCCATCTAACTAGCCATGCCTCAAACTCAAGGATCACCCCAGACTTGTCCCTCACTCTTTGCTTTCACACCCAATTGGGTATGATGTCCTGTTGATTTCTCTTCCTTTAGCATCTCTTGTATCCATCTTTACTGCTACTGCCCTAGTTCTGATTGTCATTACTGCTGTCCTGGACCACGGCTTGATCTTCTATTCTGATCTTATAGTTTCCAGACTTGCCTGTCCCTAATCTGTCCACCCTCCCCACTTCCAGAGTGACTTTTCTGAAATCTGGCTGGATCTCCTTGCTTAAGGCCCTTCAGTGACTTCCCATAGCTCTAGCCTAATGCCCAAGGTCTTTATATGGCATATGAAGCCCTCTCTGACCTGCTCATGCCCATTCATTCTAGCCTTAAAACCCGTGTTCTGACTTGGTGTCATAGTCTCCCATGCCTTTACTTTCAGGGCTCCCTCCATCCTAAAGTCCTTATTACTAGTCTGTTTGGTAAGTGACTTGCTTATATTTCAGGATTCACTACTCTTCTGATAGACCAGTCTACCCTCTCCTATGTATGCCTGCTATATGTAATTCAACAAGCATCTTAACCTGTATAAATAAAATATTATCTTGACTTATTTATTTGCAAACCTCTCTCACTAAAAAGACTTGGGTGCTTCTTAAAGAATTGCAGCTTATTTATTATTTTATTCCACTCTCTGGGACAGAGCAAAGCAAGCAGTGAGCACTCAATAAATATTGGATGAATGCATGAAGAAGTATCACTTACAGTGACTTGGACAAATCATTTAGTCAGAAAACAATATTCCTTTATTTTAAAAAATTGAATTTAAAATATCTATAGCACAAGATTTTCTAGGATTTTTTTTCTTTTTTTTTCCCAAGATTTTATTTATTTATTTGTCAGAGAGAGAGAGCACAAGCAGGCAGAGTGGCAGGCAGAAGCAGAGGGAGAAGCAGGCTCCCTGCTGAGCAAGGAGCCTGATGCGGGGCCTTGGGATCCCAGGACACTGGGATCACGACCTGAGCTAAAGGTAGTCGCTTAACCGACTGAGTCACCCAGGCTAGGAATTTATTTCTGGGAATAAATTAAAGCCACTTATTCGTTAATTCAAAACATGGCTTAAAATGCTATGATGAACAAAAGCGTACCTGGGCCCTGCTGACATGGAGCACGCAATCTAGTGAGAGAAATAAAATAATCACAAAAATAAATGTAAAATTACAAGTGTAACCAGTACTGCAAAACAAAACCCCATGGGGCCTGGAGAGTCTAGGTCAGAAGTACTGACCTAATCAGAGAAGTCAGGGAAACCTTTCTGGAGAAATCGAGTGATCTGAGGGATGAGGAAGAGCTGTTAAATAAAGAGGGAGGTAAGCATTTTCCACGCAGGAGACTATTAATCAGAGCACAGCACATCCAAGGAACTGAGAGAAAATTTATGTCCCTGAGTTGCAGAGAGCAAAGGGTGAACATGGAATGAGAAACAGAAGCAGGTGGAGGTTACACTGTGCAGCCCTTGACTTGGCACAGGAAAGACATGTAGTTTTCCCTGCCTTGATTTTTCCTCATCCTTGAGTTCTAAAGACTTAGAAAAAAAAAAGGAGAAAAAAGAATATTCTGTTTTGCTGAAATTGTAGCATCAATCTTAACAGATACCCATTTGTTTCCCAAGAAAGGTAGGACATTCCTTTGTTCCTAATAGTGGTCCTGAAAAGGGGCAAAACTGTTGGGATTCAGAGTCGAGCATTAAAACATCCTTAGCTGAGCCAAAGAAGCCACTGCTGACTTCCATTTTACTCCACAAAGAGATTTTTTTGAAGAAATGCTCCCCAAGTTAATGACCAAAAGGAAGAAAGAGCCAGCAGTAGGGACCAGTCATAATAGAAGGGTATTTAGACAACAGAGTCACTGGATTGGCATAAGTTTAAAAGGAGATATTGCTAAGATGGAATGTGGTCTCATTCCTGCAGCTTCAGCAAGTATAATGTTCTCTAATTCCAACTGACCAGAAACTATTACTGGGGGGAAAAAAAGTGTTGAGAGGTGAAAAGTCTGCAGGCCATGATGAAAGACAAGCAGAAAAAGTAGATTCCCCAGGATTTTAGGGTATGTGTCTAAACCAAGAGATGAAAGATAGTCCATCATGCCCATGACAATGATGGGTAGCATTTGCTCTCTTCCAATAACGTGGAAGGAGACAAAGGAGAACGCAAGGTGGAGGTCCTGTGTGCTCTTCTGTGATGTGGGCAGAATCCTTGTATTGAGGTTCCCATGCCCAGGGACCACGTTTGCTCATGCTGACACATTTAGTCTTTGGTGAGGTGGCCCCATGATGAACACTCGCTCGTTGTTGCCTGTCAGTGATGGCAGGTGAATTATTTTTAGTGTGGGAGCTGTAACTCAATAAATAGTTTAGATATCAGTGGGAGTTGCAGTGTTGATTAATCTCATGACTTCCCCTCTGAGTTCTGAACCATCCTAGTCAGATTCAAGCCTTACACAATTGCTTTCTTTCCGGTAAACCTGGGTTGGAGGGCACAGCTTGGAGCTGTAGTGGTAAAATGGACTTCTTACTCCTTCTGAAAAGAATTTCCCATCCAGTCCCCAGCAGAGACTCCTCCTGATGACAGAAAGGAGGGGTGTGCAGCTCTGAAGGAGAGTCAGAGAGGATAAGAGGCAGGCTCAGAGAGGCAGGCTGAAGCTCCTTAGCTTCTTCCAACAGAAGAAAGCTCAGCCTCTTCTTTTGGGCAGGAGCAAATGAGGCAGAGAGCAGGGCTAAATAGTTTCCCCCCCCACCAAACACTTCCAAGACAAAGGAAGTTCCTACTTTATGGACCTTGTCAGAAACCAGGAGAAAGAAGAACAATGGCTGGGCAACTGATGTTTTTCTCACAAGTGTTTGCACAAAGTATTTATTCTCCAAGACACCATAGGCTTTTGACTACAGAATAAAAAGGAAAGTGACAGAAGGCAGCTAAATTATAATTTGGCATGCTATTGAATCACATTTTGTGTCATTTTTATTATTGCATATTATGTATATGAATTTATCTCTGCTACCCTTAATTTAAAAATTTTTATTCCTGATTGTGAAAGCAATAGTTCAGCCTTCAAATGGCTTTTCCTCTTTATTTTAATTATTAGAGACAACTTGCTATTCCATGAATGAATGAATGGTCTTTTATTTTTTTTTATTTTTAAAGATTATATTAATTAATTTATGTAGAGAGAATCTCGGGCAGACTCCAGGCTGAGCATGGAGCCTGATGCCAGTCTCTATCTCACGACCCTGACATCATGACCTGAGCTGAAACCAAGAGTCTGAAACTTAACCAACTGAGCCACCTGGGCATCTCTGAGCGGTCTTTTTAATAAACCAGGCCACCAATCCACAATTTGTATTGCCTATTTAAAAAGAGTATTAAAATTTATATTAAAACAGAGGACTTTGGTATTCATCGTATAAAATATAGAGTACAAAGTGCCTTACTTTTGTTCTAGAGATGCATCATCTGGTATTTTAGTTCAATTTCTGTTACTGTGTATTCTTAACCTCACTCTGCCTCAATTTTCTCATCTGTAAAATAGGAATAATGAATAGTACCTACCTTGTGAAGCTGTTATAAGGATCAAGTTGATACCTGTAGAGGATTTAGAACATGTGTGACTCACAGTTAACGATTCATAAGTGTTAGATGTCATCATCATTATCAAGAGGCATCATGTTCAAAATGTTCTGACAGGCTTTCTCTAAGTTACGGTGATGGTAGTTTCTATTAAAAAAAAGATGTTTAATTTCTCAAACACAATAGAAGTTTATTTCTCACTGATATAAAGTCTAAAATGTATGTTTCTAAGCAGCCTGACCATGGCCCTCAAATGGTGATTCAAGAACCTGAGCTTCTTCCATATTTTACTTCCACTGTCTTAATATAAGGTTTTCAGTGTTATGTGGGACAGAGACATTCAGCCAGTAGATAGAAAAGAGGAGCTGAGGCACTCCCTTTTTATCCACCTCAGTCCAGGGGTGACACACATTACTTCTGCTTATGTCCTATTGACAAGAACTAGTCTAATGGTTCCACCTCATTAGCCATCTTTGCCATACTCTTGAAGGAGGTTTCTGTTTATTATTATTATTTTTTATCAAAATATCATTGACATACAATGTTACATTAGTTTCAGGTGTACAACGTAGTGAATTGGCAGCTCTATAGTTTATGCTTTTCTCACCACAAATGTAGCTACCATATGTCACTATATGATACCATTGACTGTATTCCCCAAGCTATACTTTTCATCCCTGTGACTTATTCATTCCATAATTGGAATTACCTCCCACTCCACTTCACTCATTTTATCCATCCCTCTCCCCTCTGGCAACCATCAGTTTGTTCTCTGCATTTTTTGTTTATTCCTTCGGATTGTTTGTTAGATTACACATATAAGTGAAATCATACAGTATTTATGTTTCTCTCTTTGTCTTATTTCAAGTAGCATAATACCCTCAGGGTCCCTCCATGTTGTCACAAATGACAAGATCTCATCCTTTTTTATGGCTGAATAATATTCCACATCTCCTTTATCCATGTATCTACTGATGGACACTTAGGTTGCTTCCATGTCTTGGCTATTATAAATAATGTATTTTCGTAAAAAAAAAAAAGTCTGTAATTTTATAAATAAACATAGGGGTGCATGTATCTTCCCAAATTTGTGTTTTCATTGTGTGCAGGGGTAAATACCCAGTAGTGGAAATACTAAATTATATGGTATTTCTATTTTTAATTTTTTGAGGAATCTCCATATTGTTTTCCACAGTGGTTGCACCAATTTACATTCCCATTAGCAGTGTACCAGGGTCCCTGTTTCTCCACATCCTTGCCAACATTTGTTATTTCTTGTGTTTTTGGTTTTAGCCATTTCTGACAGATGTACTGCGATTAACTCACAGTGGTTTTGATTTGCATTTCCCTGATGATTAGTGACATTCATCGTCTTTTCATGTTTCTGCTGGCCATTGGTATGTCTTCTTTGGAAAAATGTCTATTCAAGTCCTTTGCCTTTTTTCAATTGAATTATTTGGATTTTTGTTGTTGGGCTGTGTAAGTTCATGGTGTATTTTGGATATTTAACCCCTTATTGGATATATCATTTGCAGATATCTTCTCCCATTCAGTAGGTTGCCTTTTTGATTTGTTGATGGTTTCCTTTGCTGTGCAAAAGCTTTTTATTTCAGTTCTTGTAGTTTATTTTCACTTTTGCTTCCATTGCCTGAGGAGACAGATTAGAAAAATGTTGCTAAGACCAATGTCAAAAGTTTACAGCCTCTATTTATTATTGCAACAATTTCCCTCCGAAATGTTAATTCAGTAAAGCAATATTGAAGTGGTTACTTGGCCATCTTTGCCTCTTTGATTAATGAGAAAAAGATGATATTTTAATTATTGGGAAAAATTTTTAGAAGAGTGACTTCCACTCATGCCATTCTCCCTTTGGAGACATTTTTGGAAATTCTGTGAGTTGGCTGTTGACTGATTTTTACCATACCACTCCTCAAAGCTCAACTTTGGTGGTAGAAAAATATTGTGACCAGATTTATCCACATAGCTCATGGTTTGTTCAGAAGGGAACATTAAGAACACATATGTAAGGGCACCTGGGTGGAGCAGTCAGTTAGATGTCTGATTCTTAGTTTCCACGGAGGTCGTGATCTCAGGGTCGTGAGATGGAGTCTCTGGTCCAACTCCATGCTCAGAGCAGAGTCTGCTTGAGATTCTCTCTTCCTCCTCCTCTGTTCCCCTCCTACCGCCACTCGTGCACTCTCTCTCAAAATAAACAAATAGGATGCCTGGATGGCTCATTTGGTTAAGTGTCTGCCTTTGGCTCTAGTCACGATCCTAGTGTCCTGGGATTGAGCCTCACATCGGGCTCCCTGTTTAGTGCGGACTCTGTTTCTCCCTCTCCCTCTGCCTACCTCTCCCCCTGCTTGTGTGTTCTCTCTCTCTCTGTCAAATAAATAAATAAAATCTTTAAAATAACATATCTTTTTTTAAAAAAGGAATCCATGTGTAAATATTAGATTCTAAGTGGAAATTACTTGAATTTCATTGACTTCACATATTTTAATTTAAGGCTTTTTGGAGAGAAAAAGAAAGAATTGGACTATTATGAACTGAATTTATCGGTGTAGAGAGAGAGCACCAAGTAGTTTATTTCTGTCATATTTTTGGCCTGAATTATTTGCCTAATTACTTCAGCTCTCAATTTTGCCCATGTCGACACAGCTAACCCAGCAGGTGACACAGCTCAAATTGCAGAGGTAGAACAAAACAAGCCCCTCGGAGCCAAATTACAATATTCTCTATAGCGCTGTATAGATTTTACGTCACTTTTGTACTCTGAGTTGATTCCACGTTCTACCTGGTGGGAGGCAGAATGCTTTGGGGGGAAACTGAGCAATTTTTAAAGTCCATTTAGGAAGCAATTCGCATTTTTTTGGGCCATAGAATAGTAAGAAAATATGCTTTCATTAACTCAGCAGTTGCATTATGTTTTAATTCTGCTACTTAAGACATTTAAAGTTTTCCTTTAAATGGTACTAGCAGTTCAGTATAGATATTCTTTTACTGTAGTGGTGATACTAGCCCTAGGTTTATAAACCTAACATTCTAGTTAGCAAATATGTATGCATGTTTATCCCAATCTTTCAATAATGGAAAAATAACAATAATCCTGTTATTAATACAAAAGAAAGAAAGGTGTAGGTGGATAAAATCTTTAGATAGTCTGGGGTGCCTGGGTGGCTCAGTCGGTTAAACAGCTGTCTTTGGCTCAGGTCATGATCCCAGGGTCCTGGGATCGAGTTCTGCATGGGGCACCTTTCTCAGTGGGGAGCCTGCATCTCCCTTGGCCTGCCATTCCCCCTGCTTGTGCTCTCTCTCTCTCTCTCTGACAAATAAGTAAAATCTTTTTTTTTTTGTTTTTGTTTAAGATTTTATTTATTTACTTGAGAGAGAGACAGTGAAAGAGAGCATGAGAAGGGAGAAGGTCAGAGTGAGAAGCAGACTCCTCTTGGATCTGGGAGCCTGATGTGGGACTCCAAGATCATGACCTGAGCTGAAGGCAGTTGCTTAACCAACTGAGCCACCCAGGTGCCCAAATAAGTAAAATCTTTTTAAAAATTAAAAAAAAAATAATGCTTCAGATAATCTAAAATTCTTCTTTCAGTCACTATATCCCATCATCCTATTGTGCTATCCCTTCCTGAATATGCCAAAAATGAAGTACCAGAGGATGAGCTGAATATTCCTTTCTTTTCCTGTCTTGTCCTTTTCTTTCATCTTCTCTTGTGTATGATAATTAATGAGATCGTCAGAAAGCAGGGTAGAAAGGAGAAGAAAGACAGTAAATGAAAAGCCAAGCTATATCATCCCCTGCACACCTGAGGAATGACAATGCTCCCACCTACTTCTGGGAGCCTGTGTCCTACCTTCATCTCTACTGAATCTTAGACAGAGAGGGATGAATTGGTAGCTCAGGTGAGGACACAGCTGTGTTTTCAGGAGACTCTTCATGTGATAGAACAACTATTTTTGATACGTGATCATGGAAATTTTAGCTTTTGTGAGGTATTTAAAGGTTTAATCCAAAATGAGAATCTTTATCCCCTGTAAATAAATATTGTTATTGGTTTAAAGTGAGTTGCCTTTGCCGTACTGGTTTATTTTTCAGAAATTAGCTTTTGGCATCAGAATGTACATAATAGAGATAGAATACTTCCTCATGGGGCACCTGGGTGGCTCAGTGGGTTAAAGCCTCTGCCTTCAGTTCAGGTCATGATCTCAGGGTCCTGGGATCGAGCCCCGCATGGGGCTCTCTGCTCAGCGGGGAGCCTGCTTCCCTTCCTCTCTCTCTCCCTGCCTCTCTGCCTACTTGTGATCTCTCTGTCAAATAAATAAATAAAATCTTTAAAAAAAAAAAAGAATACTTCCTCATTTTATTCTTGGAACCACAGCAGTAAATTACATGATTTAATACTACCTTTAGTTTTTTCTTAATCGGGCTTCATATGGTATTCTTTTTACTGCAACAAGAAATAAATGATGAGGATATTTTTTCTTATATGACTAGGCATGGTAATAGTTCCCATAGTTCTATAGCTAATGAGATAGAATACCCTTTGAAATATAACTCACAGATTTGAACTTAACTGTCTTTGGGTCTCTTCTTACCTGAGGAACCACTTCAAATACTTCAGGAAAGGATAATGTGGCTAAGGCCTAATTTATGATCTACCTTAAGGTAAGGAATTAGATCCTTTAACAAATTTACTATTATACTAATTTATAGCAAGCCATGTGAAATTCATTGCTCTGGAATTTTTCTGTAACAGTCAGTATTTGTTAGAGACAGAATGCAGTATGAATTGGGCATGACTTGATCCTCATCCAAAGGAGCACAGTGACTGGTGTACCAAAGAGCTAGACCATTTACCTGAAGTTCAATCACAGGGACCTACAGACATGACCATAGGATTTCATTAAATAACAAGTCTTTTAATTTTTTTCTAAGCTTTAAATTTTGTCATAACTAAAATGGCAAAAAGAGCTCCTTATTGACCAATAAGGATTTTATTAGTGGGTTGCCTACGTTTTTGAGAACCTGAAATATTAAATAATGAAGGACAAGAGCTGTGTCTCAGTCTCATTCAACTTAGAGGGTGAGTGTTTTTCACAGCCTAGGAGCTTCCTTGAGCTTAGCAAGAACATAAAAGATGCCTAGTCATAGTTGCCTGATTTAGCATCATGTTAGCAGAAGAATCAGCTAGAAGCGAAGATTTCCTCTTATTGCACCTTTATTTTTTTTCTTAGATTGCATGGAAGGAGAGGAAGGAATTAGGCTGTCATGGAACTTAATTTGGAAAAGCTGTTATTTCAACCTTCTTTTGCTTCTTCGGCATCTTAATTTCCAAGTAGAGTGCTGAGCACCTTGAAGACAGTTAAACATAATTGTTGATAAGTTGAACAATGGAATTGACTTATAGTGAGCGCATTTGTAAATGAAAGTGACTAAGGAGTTATAAAAAAAAGAAATCCCTGAGGGATAGCATAACTCATTCAAAAGTAAGACTATTCCAGGATCATTCTCAAAATGTGGAAACAACAGGTTGATTAATACAGTTTAGTTTTTTAAAAACCAATTATATGATATAAAAGCAGATTTTTTTGATGTTCTGTAGATAAAGTATCAGTTGACTGACTAAAAAATTTTATTTTCCCAGTAATTTTATGTGTCCTAGGCCTCCAGATAGAAAAAGTAATTTCAGGGGCACCTGGGTGGCTCAGTGGGTTAAAGCCTCTGCCTTTGGCTCAGGTCATGATCCCAGGGTCCTGGGATCGCACCCCCCCCCCACCCCGCTCCCGAATGGTCCTCTCTGCTCATCAGGGAGCCTGCTTCCCCCTCCCTCTCTCTGCCTGCCTCTCTGCCTGCCTCTCTGCCTACTCGTGATCTCTGTCTGTCAAATAAATAAATAAAATCTTAAAAAAAAAGTAATTTCAGTGTTGTTGTCTTCAGTTGTTCTATTTGTTAAGCTTTTATGAAATATTTTAGTCTATGTATTCTCAGATGTGATTATAAAAGGCAATAACAATAAATAATGAATAGTATACTCGAGTCTAAAATAAAATGGTTCTTTGGCAATTTTAATGTAGTCGTTCTTTCTCACTGCGTTTTTTTGTGGTCTCATAATTTTAAAAAAGCACAGTGCAAAATGACATGAATCCATACATGAGTAATTCTTCTGAGAGTGTCTTGTCATATCCACAGGAAGCATAATTGGACTTGCATATAAGCCTTTTATTTATTGATAAGGATAATCAAACATGAAGCACTCCAGTGACGATTCTACCATATGGGAGAAGTTACCCCATTCCTCTGTTTATTTGAAATTTATGGTGAGAATAGTGACAGTGAAAAAATCTTTATGGCCTCCAGCAGCAGTTGGGCATTGTATTATGAAGTATTTTCATGGCTGAAGATACAGCATTCTTTTGCTAATGCACCTCAAACACTGCCATGCCTATGCAGTATGTGGGCGTTTAATAAATACTATTTGATGATAAGACTTAATTTAGGCATGACATTTTATTCATGCTTATGATTCACACACCTCCCTGGTACTCACAGATGCATTTGGATTTTAAATTTGTAAAAGTTAAGGAGCCAACTTGGCACCTTAGAAAGCAAAGCATGCACACCTTGTGTGTACATAGACCGATGGATCTACCAGCAGCTCTTGGTTATTCTTAGCCTGTTTGGTGAGAAGCCCACTGAAGAGTGTTACAGAGGCCTCTGACTTTGATGGATTCCATACAGGTGGCTCTCCGCTCCTACTCTGCCATTCTGCAAATATTTGACCAAAATAGTTGGGGAATGAAAATGTAAAAGGGTCATCATGAGTCCATCACAGCTTTTAGAGAAATAACTCAAAATACAGAGCCTGCTGATGATCCGTGACTTTGATAGAAGAGGTCATGTCATTGCACAATTCCTTTTTTTTTTTTTAAGATTTTATTTATTTATTTGACAGAGACACAGCAAGAAAGGGAACACGTACAGGAGGCTTCCCGCCCAGCGTGGAAGCCCATTCTGGGTTCCTCCCAGGACCCTGGGATCATAACCTAAGCCAAAGGCAGATACTTAACAACTGAGCCACCCAGACGCCCCCTTCCTGTATCTTCTTTCCATTACCTTTCATCCCTGCGGCAACTGATGTACCTTGAACTCCTGGAGAGCAGCAGCAGACCGCTTCGGCCCTTGGTATTGTGAGAAGTGCTTGTGGGGGCACCTGGGTGGCTCAGTGGGTTAAAGCCTCTGCCTTCAGCTCAGGTCATGATCTCAGGGTCATGGGATTGAGCCCCGCATCAGGCTCTCTGCTCAGCGGGGAGCCTGCTTCCTCCTCTCTCTCTCTCTGCCTGCCTCTCTGCCTACTTGTGATCTCTCTCTGTCAAATAAATAAATAAAATCTTTAAAAAAGAAGTGCTTGTGGATGCAGTGTCTTCTGCAGATGGGCTCCCAGTAACCACATGATAAATCAAGGTGGATTTTTTCCCTCTGAACCAGCCAAGAGGTGCCTAGGTTGTATGGTGTTTACAGAGATGACGTAAGACTATTACGTGATAAAAGCAAAGAGAAATAACTCTTTTTCTCTTACTTCTGTTTTAAGTTTACTCTTAGTACAAAGCAAGATCTGCATGGCTGATATTTTGAGACTGCATTTGTGCGTTCTGCTTTCTCAGGTTCTTGCCCCATGGGACGGGTTCTGCAAGGAGCAGGCCTGCTCCTAAGTCTTCCCAACACAGTTCTTGTCAGCTATTCTGGGATTCTAGAGGCAAAATAACTCATTGCTGGGCAAAGTGTTCACAAAAAATGTATTTCTAATGGGTTTAATAGTGAATCTTCATATTTGTGTTTATAATATAGAGCCTAAGAAATGCTTGTTATGTATTAATACTGACTTTATTCAGGTGCCAAATTAAAAAAAAAAAGGTCTTACTTAGAGGCAGCTGGGTGGTTCAGTCCGTTAAGCATCTGACTCCTGATTTCAGCTCAGGTAATGAATGATCTCAGGGTAGTGAGATTGAGCCTCACTTGGGCTACACACTGGCCGTGGAGTCTCTCTCTCCCTCTCCCTTTATCCCTATCCCCCCACCCCAGCTCTCTCTCTCTCTCAAAACAAAGCAAACATCTCTCTTAAAGTACATATGTTAATAGTGTTTTGAAAACCCTTAATGGCGAGATTGCAGTGCATAATGTGATGACTTCATGTAAAGGACTTTCTGGCTATCACTGTTTTCACTTACCATTTACCAAATACCCTAGAGAGAATTTTCGTTCTCTTTAGTAATTGTCTTCATCAGCTCAGGCTGCTATAACAAAATACCCTGCAATGAGAAGCTTATAATCAACAAAAATTTATTTCTCACAGTTTATGGAGGCTGGAAGTCTGAGGTAGGGTGCAGCGTGGTCCATTTGTGGTGAGGGTCCTCTCCTGGGTTGCAGACCTCTCTCTCTGTCATCCCAGGATGGAGAGCAGACAGCAGCAAGCACTCTCACAACTGATGGACACTAATCTCAGTCATGAGAGCTCTGCCCTCAAGATCTCGTCTAAGTCTAACTACCAACCCAAAGTTCACATCACATTGGAGGGGAGAGTTTCAACATGCAAATTTGGGAGAGTTACATTCAGTCTGTAACAATAATGAACACATTTAAAAAATCAAGCAGTGTGACATTGTGATTAAAAGCAATTGCTTAAAAAAAAAAAAAAAAGCAATTGTTTTAGGGCACCTGGGTGGCTCAGTTGGTTAAGCATCTGTCTTTGGCTCAGGTCATGATCCCAGGGTCCTGGGATCAAGTCCTGCATGGGGCTCCCTCCCCAGTGGGGGAGTCTGCTTCTCCCTTGCCCTCTTCCCCTTCCCCTGCTCATGCTTGAATGTATGCATGCTTGCTCTCTCTCTCCCTCTCAAATAAATAAATAAAATCTTTAAAAAAAATTGCTTTAGAATGCAAGTACCCAGGGTCAGATTCTTCACCTACTTACAGGATCATCTACTTGTTTCCATTTGTCCACGACACTCCCACTTTTAGCACTGAAAGTCCTATGTCCTGGAAAACTCCTTGGTCCTAACCAAACCAAGATGACTGCTCAACCTTTTATTTTTTGTTTGTTTCCTTCAAAGCACTTATAACTATAAGTTACTTGATTTATCTGCTGCATTAATTAGAGAACAACCTAAGCTGCTATAACAAAGAGATACAAAAATAGAGTGGCTCAGATGAGCTAGATAGAATTTCATTTCTCTCTTATGTAACAGTCCAGAAGTGGGTGAGGGTCTGTCCCTGGAGGTGATCCAGGACTTGATTCCTGCTGTTTTGTTGTCCATCACCCCCTCATGTGTCGCCTCCATCTGCATTGCTAAAGCTGGCTCAGTGGGACACTGTTGATGGGCTAGCCCATGGAAAGGGCAAAGAGAAGATGGAGGGTAACCAGCTTCTTCTTTAAAGACGGGATCCAGAAGCAACACACATGGCTTTCATTTACATCCTTGTCACATGGCCATACCTAGAGGGAGGTTGGGGAGTGTAGTATCTAACTGGGTGACCATATGGTAAATTCATGGGGGGTGGAGGTTGTCTATTGCTAAAGGAGAGAGGGACAGAATAGACATGGGGGGGGGGACAATTAGCAGACCCTGCCATGCCTACATAGTTGTGTTTTTGTTTATGGTTTTTAAGGAAAAAATAGGTTTGTTATATCACTATTATGTTTGACTTTAGAATACTTATTGATTGACATGCTGGAAACTTGAAGCATTAGCAGAGTGACTGGCAGGCACATAGCAAGTAGTCAACAAATGGTAAATTTTCCTTCTTTTTTTTCAGTCAAGAAGAAAAGATTCATGTATAAGATATAAACATATTTTAAGAAATAATACTGTAACTGTTAATTTTGTTATTCACAGAAGAAATCTGAAGTATTAAAACATTCTTTTAGGGGTGCCTGGGAGGCTCAGTTAAGGGACAGATTCTTGATTTCAGTTCAGGTCGTAATGTCAGGGTCCAGAGAATCAGCTTCCCCGGGCTCTGAGCTCAGCACAGAGTCTGCTTGTTCCTCTCCCTGCCCCGCCCCCCAGGTTGTGCTCTAGCACACCCACTCCCTCTCTCAAATAAAAAACAAACAAACAAACAAAAAAAAAACCTTGGGAAAAAAACAAAATTCCCTTAATGAGTGTCATTTTCAAGGGTCTCTCTGAGATCTTCTGACAAATTAGCAACAGCTAACAGGCAATTGTATAGCTGTTTTAACCTGTGGTTTCTTTTCAAAATATAAGAGCATCTGCCTTACAAACTTCCAGGTAAATAAAAAATACAGTTGACCCTTCAACAACCTAGCTTTGAACCGGAAGGGTCCACTGATAGGAGAACTTTTGGATAAATACAGTACTATAAATGTATTTTCTGTTATGATTTTCTTAAAATAACTTACTATTTTCTTTTCTCTACTTACTTAGTCATAAGAATGCAGAATATAACCCATAGAACATACAAAATATGTGTTAATTATTTATGTTACTGGTGAGGCTTCTAGTCAACAGTGGGCTACTAGTAATTAAGTTCTGGGGGACTCAAAAGTTATATGTGGATTTTTGACTATGCAGGGAGTCGGTGCTCCAACCCCTACTTTGTTCAAGCATCAACTGTAATAGGCTTGAATAATATACATGAGTTTGGAGCAAAGATAACAAAACAGAGACAATACATCGACTCTGGCCTGTTTCTACACCCTTTAAGAAAGAGGAAACTTGATTCTCTCTTTTCTTTCCAACTGCTCTCTTCAAGAAGCATTTATTTTGAAAAACTACTTTGTGTTGAGGGACAGATTTAAGTTCCACCTAATTGTTAACCAGTTTTTTAAAAACACACACTTAAATAGAATTGACTTTTGTTTGTGGTCCAGTCTATTAATTCAGCCCTTAACTGGAACAAAGTACAGTTCGTAGGAGTCATGATTAGAGGGTTCCAAACACCAGATGCCAGAGATGATGTCCTGCAGATTGTCTTAAAGAGTTTTTAAAAACTATGAAAATTTAATGCTTATATTGAATTATTGACAGAGTAATTGGTTGTTGGTTCCTCTTCCAGGACACATTTGATGGAGGCTTCTGCTCTCATTTTATGGATCTTACAGAACAAAGAAATGCAGTAGCCCCTGTAAGCTCTTATTTATTTGTGGTTTTACTCAGACAGTTTTAACTGTTCACATACTAGCTTGTTTAAGGAATCATCTTTTTCACCTCAAACACAACAGATTTGTTTCAGACTATTCAAAAAAGATGACTGTGAGATGGTGTCCAAACTTCAGATGGAATATCTAGAAATTCACATAACTCTGTGAATGTGTTTGACTGAACATCAAAGCGCCAACACTTCCATTCTTAGAAATACTTTATCAGGGGTGCCTGGGTGGCTCAGTTGGTTGGGCAACTGCCTTTGGCTCAGGTCATGATCCTGGAGCCCTGGGATCGAGTTCCACATCAAGCTCTCTGCTCAATGGGGAGTCTGCTTCTCCTTCTGACCGTCCCATTCTGGTGCTTTCTCTCTCTCTCAAATAAATAAATAAAATCTAAAAAAAAAAGAAAGAAAGAAAGAAATACTTTACCTATTTTTTAGCCTGTATGAATTCTCCACATCCTTCAAGACGGAGCTTCAATCTCTTCAACTCTGTGATGCTTCCTATCAGGAACTTCTGTGTTAAAGTCTTTCTTTTGAACCCATCTTCTCTAGTCTCTCAGAGCTATTGGGTTTGAGGTCTGGAATTCCAGGCTGTACTTCTATGCAAGTCCTGGTGTATGGTTCCTGTTTTTCATAGCATCTGGTGGAACCACTCTTTTTCTTAGCCTCTGGATTGTTGATTCCTGCTCCTTCTTTGCTTTGTTTTCTTCTAATTCTTCCATTTTGACACATAGAAGAATATTTTACTAGGCTGTTTTCAAATAGCTGTGTAGTAAAGTAGAAAGACAGTTAAAACTATTTACATTCTTGAGCCTCAGTGGTCCTATCAAAAAGCCATATACTCAAAAGATGTTCATTGCCATAATTAGAACAGCAAAAGAATGGTGACATCATAAATGTCCAACAGAAGGGGAATGCTTAAATGAATTTTAGGACATTCATTCTGTGGAATACTGATTTTTCAAATATAAAGTAGGTCTCTTTCTCTCTCTGAGAGAGACCCAGAAGTAGGGATAGGAACTGTAACTTTTTAACTTGTGTATGTCTATATTTAAAAAAAAATGTATACTGATCATGTATTATTACTTTTATAATTTAAAAAAATCATAAATTTATTTGACATGCCCCCCAAACCTATATGTTACCATTGTGGAAGCTATTTTTGGACTAATTGCTCTAAAATAATCACTGGATCCCCCCACCTTTATAAAGCCCTCATGCTGGCTCCATAATCCCAGCCACTCCTTCTGACTGGAGTTTGCTCTGGTTCCCAAAC
>PISX010006939.1:0-93120 GCA_004024625.1 Mellivora capensis | reverse complement strand
AAGAGGTAAAGGATCTGTACTCGAGGAACTACAGAACACTCATGAAAGAAATTGAAGAAGACGTAAAAAGATGGAAGACCATTCCATGTTCTTGGATCGGAAGAATAAACATTATTAAAATGTCTATACTACCTAGAGCAATCTATACTTTTAATGCCATTCCCATCAAAATTCCACTGGTATTATTCAAAGAGCTGGAGCAAATAATCCTAAAATTTTTATGGAATCAGAAGAGACCCGGAATCGCTAAGGAAATGTTGAAAAACAAAAATAAAACTGGTGAAATGGGTATCTTTTGTTATTCACACAACTAGTGCCTTTCAGCTACACCTGGTCTTATGTTAATGAGTGATTTTGGGGACCGCCCCTAAGGATGGGGGCTGGTTGCCTGGATTAGAGGGTTGGGAGGTTCAGCACTAACCCCACCTCCAGGGAGGGGAGAAGGAACAGAGATGGAGTTCAGTCACAGACGGCCAGTGATCTGATCAAGCCTGACTGTGTAATGAAGCCTCATAAAAATCCAACAAGGATGAGTATCAAACAGGTGGATCAGTGAGCACGCAGAGATGTTGGGAGAGCAGTGCGCCAGAGGACACGGGAGCCAATAAGATCTTTAAAATGAGTTGAATTTCATTTTTTAATAGATGGGGTGCCAGCCGTGACAGCATCCAAAGGAGACTTCTGGTGGCTTTGGAGACCATGAGAAATGCAGTGTGGTAGCTCAGGCCTTTTGAATGCTCTTGTGTTTCTCACAGTTTCCAAAGGCCATGGGTCAGTTACCCTCAATTCTGAGCTCTGATCCCTTGCCTCAAGCTCCTGATCTCACAGGGCTTGGCAGGTCAGCTGGAGCTGATCGATGGTTCCACCTGGAGCCTGAGTCCCCAGCCCTCAGCTGGGCCACAGTCCCTATTTGTTGGGGTCTGCTGGTTCAGTCTGTTGTTCCAGGTGGGGAACTGCTGGGGGAAGCACCAAAGGACTCTTTCTATTCCTGACCAGTTCACCTGTACCATCTCTTTGGTTACTGCTGGTGCCCACAGCCCCCTTTCTTCAATTACTCTTGTTTTCTGTTAATGCTCCCACGAGGTAAAGGCTGTTGCCTAATAGGAATCTTGGAAGACAAAGAGCTAAAAAATTTGTGAGACGGGTTGAGCAGTTGATACCTGTCAGAGCACTCACTGTAAGGACCTATTTTATATTTTTATATTTTGGGGGCATAACACTCACCACTTAACTCTGAGTCTCCCTTGTGAGCAGAAGTTCGTCTCCGAATGAGAGACTGACACTAGGTCGCCTGTCAACTTCAAGAAAATTTCTGTGTCACATAGGGTTAAGACTCTGCCCAGTCCTCACCCCACGACATACCCCCCTTGGGTGTTAGTTTAGCTCTGGGAGATCCAAGACTTAGCTAAAGAAATAAG
Source organism: Mellivora capensis (assembly GCA_004024625.1). Classification (NCBI taxonomy): domain Eukaryota; kingdom Metazoa; phylum Chordata; class Mammalia; order Carnivora; family Mustelidae; genus Mellivora; species Mellivora capensis. The sequence continues at coordinate 91,702 of PISX010006939.1, read as the reverse complement.
ATCTTTTTAATCCCAAAGAGTTGAATGCACTGTGTTCTGGTGTGCCAGCTTATTCTGTGACTAAGAACTATAGTCCCAGAAGATATAGACTCTAAAAAAATGGCAAAATAGCCCTAAAAACAACCTAGAATCACAATAGTCATTATGAGGACTGTTCTAATTAGGCAGGATGCTTCATTTAAGAAGTGTGTTTAAAAGCGAGTTTTCCCAGTCTGTTAAGCATCCAGCTCCTGGTCTTGGCTCAGGTCTTAATCTTGTGGTTGTGGGATGGAGCCCTGACCCCTGGCTCTGTGCTCCACACAGAGTCTGCTTGAAACTCTCTCTCCTCCCTCCCCCACTGCCATGCTCTCTCTCTCTAGAATAAATAATTTTTTTTTAAACAAGGTTTACCAAATCAGGAAAAAAAATATAGGATACCTATATTCATTAGTATTCAGAAGCTTCCAAAACTGTCAAGGTTCCAAAATAGCTTCATTGAAAAATTCATTACAAAAGGCTCATGAAAAATTGAAGACCTAAGAGGCATTCAAAACAAAAGACAGTGCGACTGACATGACTTCACCTGTTCTCCTCTATCCTTCTTTACCTGAGCACTCAGGTTTTACTAGTTCTCTGTCTGACCTTTCTACTCTGAAGAGACTATTAACTCCCCGGGGGCTCTGGGGGGGCCTCCTCAGGTATCTTGTACTATGTGGTCAAATGCCAAACTAGGAGCAACAGCTCAAGAATTCCCTAGACCCAGGGAGGCTCACCAGAAGTATTTTGAAGAATTTCGAGTTCTTCTCGAGACCTCTGACCCTAGGCTGCCAGATCTTTCTTAGCTTGGGCACCTGTGTGAGAGAAGGACTTGAGGAAGCCCCTAAAATGGATGTGGGAGCAGATTGGTGGAGATCAAGATTTTTTATCTTCCACAGGGTCTCCTCGTGGCCCAAAAAAAGCTCACAAAATAGCAACCAAGCTTTTAAAAGCCATTCCTTGAGTCTTCCCTATCCACACTGATTAGTCCGTTATTCAAACGTGCAGACCAAAGAAAGATGAATCTGTGACCGACTTTAAAGCCCTTCTGGATGCACTCTCTGCACGGCATTCTGGGTTCCGTGTAATAAATGGTGTAAACCAGCCTGCCCTAGTGGCCCTGTTTGTAAATGGCTAATCTCCCAAGATTAGTGGATCGATAAAAAGGGAGAAAATGGGATCGGAGGCTACTGGTTTGACTGAACATGTGACCACAGCTGAGCACATTGGAGGGACCTTGGAACAAGATGGTAAACAGAAGTCTGCCAGGTTCTTAGCCTTACTGCTGCATCAGTTCCAAGGCCAGGAGCCTAAACTGACACTCAGTCCTCCCACATTGTACCCTCCTAAGGGTCTGTCATCAAAACCCTGGCCTAGGGGCTGATGTCTCATTTGTAAGCAAATGGAGCCCTGGAGAAAAGAATGTCCTCAAAGGTACTATGCAAGTCCTCCACATCAACTCAACTCCCCTGCATCTGCTCCCAAAAGAGACTCCCCCGTGGGTCCTTCCGAGAGCTGACAAGACTCTGAGGGGTTCCCCTGTAAATGGCTACCCAATAATTCCCTTAAATGGCCAAAGAGAAACTAAAATTAGAATCAATGGAAAACCTTACCAAATTCTGTTAGATGCTGAGGGTATACTTTCTACTTTAAACCCCACTGCCATAGGATAACAAATCCCTTGGAGTCAAAGAGAAATTTCCATAATGGGGGTCTCTAAAAAAATTCAGAGAGTTTCTATCACACTGTTTTACTGAAAAACATCCCTTTTTGCTATGTGATACAACTCTACTCAATCTGTTTGGCACAGACCTTTCTAAATTAAAGTACTTAATCTGTTTTGCTTCCAATGGAGACTTCAACACAGAATTTTCTAACCAACCTGAACCTGATCTTTTATGTTCCTTTCAATCTGTCCTAGACATAGAACAGGAAGAAGTTAAGCAAAAGTCCCCTAATCTAATCAAGGTGCCCAATGCTGATATTGGGAGAGTAAAGAGTTCAGAGCCTATAAAAATTCAAGTGGACATAAGCGAGGCTCTCCCTGCATCACCTCAATACACATTAAGTCCAAAGCCATACCAGCCCTCATCCCCACAGCGGAAGGTCTCATCAGACCAGGGACTAACTGCTGCCAGTACCAGCCTCTGAAACAGACCAGTCTTGCAGGTCTGGAAAGCTAATGGGCCAGAGATTTGTCCAGCACTTGAAAGTCACCAACAAGACTTATTATTCCCTGTTTCCCAGTTGTTCCAAACCTGGACACCCTCCTGTCACAAGTTCCCCAGACTCATGGTCGCTGTTAGGGACCTACGCACAGCTATCTCCAGCATCCCTGTGGATCTCAACAGCCAATCTCTGTTTGTTTGACTTGAAACAATCAACAGTGTCCCAGATCGTCATGCCTCAGGAGTTTACTGGTACCCCTTCTTTTTTGTCCCAAATGCTCCACCAAGAGTGATGCACCTCCAGCTCCCTGGGAAATGGACCCTTGATAGTGTATAGATGACCTCTTGCTATGACCACTTACTCCAGAGGCATCATAAAATAGTCTGCTCACTCGCTGCAATAGTTTGCTGAAGAAGAGCATGAGGAAAAATCATAGTTACTCCTGACATTGTTCAATATATGGGTTACAGGTTAAGCATGGAAGGAATCCAGCTATCTCCAAAAAGAATTAGGCTAACCCAAGAATTCCTTGGGCCCATAGCTAAGCAACAGGGTCATTCCTAGGCCTGGCTGGATATGGTAGATGATGGGTTCCTAATTTTTCTCTATGAACTTACTGAAATTTCAGTTACCAAGCCCTTTCCTTGGGAAGACAAACATGAATAAACAAGAGGAAAAACAAGTGCTACAAGAGCCACCTGCTTCAGGTCCTCTAACTATTCAAAACCTTTCACCTTGTTTGTGCATGAAAGAGATAACAGGAGTGCTCACTCAGGAACATGGCAGTGGACATTGACCGATTGCCTGTTCCTGCATACAGCCTGGTTCTGTTGCTCCTAGCTACCCCAACCACCTTAAGACCACGGCCACAGCTGCAGAGTTGGTGGAAGGCTTAGCAGATTCAACCCTAGGAAATGATATTTATTCACAAACTTTACACTGTGCCTGAAGCCTTAACACTGAATTGATTCAACATTTCTCTGCAAGCAGACTAGCCTCCTATGAGATCCTTCTGCTTCCCCTGCCCCAAATCTGCATCTTAAACATTGCAATGTTCTCAATTTTGCTACATTACTACCCCCACCTGGGGAAGATGAGCCCCAGGACTGTGAGGTAATAATATCCCATTTCATGAAACTGTGTCCCGATTTAGGAGATGCCTCTTTGACTAATCATGATCTAATTCTGTTTGTTGATGGGTCATACTGTAAAAATGCAGAGAGAAATTTCCGAGCTGGTAATGCTGTTGTTACAACCAATATGAACTACTTCAGAAGGGAAATTTCCCACAAGCTAACTCAGCCCAACAAGAGGAGCTTCAGGCCCTTCCAGGACATGCCAGTTATCAGGACAAACTATTAACATTCATCTGACAGCCAGCATGCCTTTGGGATCATCCATGATTTGGGGGTTATGGAAACAAGGGGTTTTCTTGCATCCTCTCTGACCCCAATCAAAAATGTACTAAAGTAGACAATCTTCTTACTGCTATTTCCTTACCTTCTGAAGTCTCATTCATCAAAACTGAGGCTCACACTAAAAAGACAACCTGAGCATCGGGGAACCACCCCAGCTGACCTTCACGCAAAGGCAGCAGGGAGGGAAATCTATAAAGCTGTGGCAGCTGTGGACGAAGTCCATTCGGTTCTGGCCCCTCAAGGCCAGACTTTTGCCATCCTGATGTCCTTGCAATATGGCAACAGTCCGATGCTGAATCAGAGAAATTAAGGGGGGGGGAACAATGGCTATAAATTAAGTGAATAATTGAACTCTGGGAAACCCAAGATGGTTGCTATTTCTTTCTGGCTCTCTGGCAAGGCTGACTTTGTTTTTTACATTCCCTCACCCATCATGGTACAACTAAGATGTCTCAAATGATGAACAGGCATTGGTGGGGAGGCTTTTACAAAATTGCAAAAACAGTCTTACTAGCAATGTCTGACTTGTCAGGTCCATAATTCTGGGAAAATTATTTTGGCCCCAGAGCCTTCAGACCTTTGGACCCTTTACCTGCACCTGGACTACATTCTTGTTATTACAGGTGTGTCTTCTGGATGGTTTGAAGCTTTCTGTTTTGCAAGGCTGATGCCCTCATGGTGGCAAAGAAATTGTTGGAGGACATATTTCTCACTTGAGGTTAACCTTCAACAATCTCTAGTGACTAGGACCCCACTTCACTGGGCAAATCAAACAAGCCTTAATGAAAGCCTTATAAACTTCTTGGAATTATCCCTGTCCCTGTCACCCTCAATCATGCAATGAGGTTGAGAAAACTAATGGGATTCTTAAACTTATAACTTCTTTCTTTCTTTCTTTCTTTTTTTTTAATTTTAGAGGGGGGACAGAGAGGAAGAGAAAGAAACGAGGAGGGGACAGAGGGAGAGAGAGAGAATCTTAAGCAGGCTACATGCCTAGCACAGAGCCCAAAGTGGGGCTCGATCTCACAACCCTGAGCTCATGACCTGAGCTGAAATCAAGAGTTGAATCCTTAACTGACTGAGCCACCCAGGTGCTCCTCAAACTTACAATTTCTGAACTTGCTTAAGCCGCTGGACTCCCTTGGCCTAATGTATTGACCTTGGTCTTGTTGACTGTTCACAGTATCCTCTTTGGGAAACATAAACTCATTCCACTTGAGAAATTCGCCAGCGGACCAATGTCTCTTGGTATACAACATCTGCTAATCCCTTGTCTCATGCCAGTATGACCAGCTACTAGAAGTCCTTAATGTCTTATGCTCAAGCCTATCACCAACAGGTTAAAGATGCTTTCCCAGATCCCAGTTCAAAGGATCCTATTGTTCACAGTCTGGAACCTGGTGGCTGGGTGTCTTGGGAATGTCATCAGAGGAAGACAGTCTTTGAACCCCTTTGAGAGGGACCTTCCAAGTGCTCCTGACACTGACTCTGTTGTGAAACTGAAAGGTGCTGAGTCTTGGGTGCACATGGCACAGCTAAGGAAGGCCCCACCTTCCCTGGTCCTGTGCAGGTTCTGGAGACCTCCAAACCCATGCAGCTGACATGGAGGGAGACTGCTTCCGCCCAAGACAGGCCTCAAGACTTCATACTTCAACTAACGTGAAATGCCCTTTACTTCTCTTTCTTTCCTTTGTTTTGACCTTGGTCTGAAAAGATAACCTTTTTCTGTATCTTCCAGGCCACTGCTAGGAGGGGCAAACTCTCAGACTTACTAAATTGTCATCAAAACCCCCTATCCATGGTGCTACAGAACCTCTCAACATCCGTGGAACAGTATTTTGTCTACACCTAATGTCACCATAAAATACAATCAACCCTCCTTAGAAGTCACTTACGGAGTCAGACGCTTATGGATAGAACATCCAGTGCCTTGTTTTTACCTTTCTCTGGTTGTAACTGTACTTGAATACCTACACCCGCACTGCCACGTGCCCACGATCACCTAGATCATGGGATGATCTCACCAGCAGCACCCATCTTTGGAAGGAATTTAGAATCATGTTTTATTTCAAACTAAGAGGTTTCCCTCCCAATGCACTGAAAATCTAACTTACCCTGACTTGGATGAGGAAATGCAATTGTCCCTGTGAACGAACCCATGAACAGTGCTACCTTAGCAGGAGTGACAGGTACCCCGACAGGATTTATCTTTGTCTGTGGTTGCTATCATTCTCTTTGGGTCTGTGAATGCCTACATGGCTGCCATTGGGTGGACATATCACCGGGAAATGCCTTTGAGGTTATCAAAGTTAACTGTGCTCCTTACTGCCTACAAACTGAGACATCTCATTAGCGGCCTCCCCCGAATTTATATCATCAAATTGGAAAGGACCTATTAGGAGTTCCTGATTCAGGATTCACTTCCTTTGGCAGCTCCCTACTTCCCTGTCCATGCGTGAGTACAAATGAGGCTACAATCTGGAAACTATTCTTCGCTTTTGGAAGTGTTGAGAAATCCCCTGCAAAATCAACAGCAGCCTGACAGAAATCCCTATTGTCTCCGGCCAATGTTGTCTGTCATAAAAGGAGAGCCCTTGGTTATTTTTAAGCAGAGCAAGGAGGCATCTGTGCTGCGGCAGCACCACTTGCTGCACCCAGATCAACACTTCTGGGGAAGTTGAAACTCAGCTGCATAAGATCACGAAGCAAGTCACGTGGCTTGGGAAAGTGATTCTTTCAGTGGAATCTTTTTTTTTTTTTTTTTTTGACTTATTGGATTTTGATTGTTTGGGGTCTTGGAGATGAAGGCTGCAAAGTGCCCTCCAGACATTGGGAATGATCCTGCTTATACAATCACGGTTATTGCCCTGGTGTACTGTATTCTCTGCAGATTCCAGTGTGGGTTCATGGCTGATGACCACCAAACAGAGGGATCTCCCCAAGACTGGAACATCAGAAGAGGAACAAAGAGAATGACCAACTTAAACAAATGTGAACCTAAGGTCATGACCTTTGAATATCACAGAGATTCAGCAAAGAACATCATGAGACATGAATACCACACAGGACTAGCAGAAACGGCTAGAAGCTCAGAACAGTATCTGGGGGTGGTGCTAAGACCTTACATTTTGATCACAGCTCGCTGTTAAGCTGAGAGTCTGATCAAAAGGGGTGAAATGGTTGAAAGGACATCAAGACTGAAATAGAGTCACCTGTGCTAAAGCCACATCACCAAGCCAAGGCTTCGTACCTATCTTAATGATAGTTCAACCACTCCAGGGGTGGAATCCTAAACCAGTCCGTCTGGAATTACCCCATTAGCACTAGAGAGGCAATCTGCCTACCAGACCTTGCCATCTCCCAGAGGAACGTGACTTTGCCACAAAAAATCCACTCATTACAAGTAACCTCCTTGTCCCACCCCCCGCCTTTTGTGAAGGTTAAAAAGTCATTCATTTTACACAGTTTTTTGGATCCCCTATCTGCTACATGAGATGTTAGCCTGGTTCACTAGGAGTTGAGTAAAGCCAATAAAATCTTTAAAACCTACTCACCTACTCAGTTGAATTCTTTTTTTTTTTTTTTAAACCAGTATCAAAGTCATTTGCTAAGTCAAATTTTCCAGAAGAATGTTCCATTTAGGTTGATATCCACTTCTAGTTGATGTTTCACTATAGATAAGTTTGAAATTTATAGACTAATTCCACACAAGCAAAGCAAAACCATTCTACATGTGCCACTCGGGGCTTGCGAGACACAAGATTCTGCAGCCCGTCTGATGGGACAAGTACCGTTATCAGCCTTGGGTGAGTCCCTCTAGTCCTTTAGGATGGTTCTAGCTCCTGCCTCTGTTGGCTTCCTCACATGCATTCACCCATATTTGGGGGAGAAGGGTACCCTCTGCAGGCAATGGTGTTCCCTGTGTGCAGAAGTGTTTCCCAAGACTCCTTTCTGTGACCTTGAGATGCTGTGCTGTCCTTGGACTCTCAGGTCCATCTACTCAAGGAGTTCACCAGTCTCTGCCTGGCTTTCTGTTCCCTACCCCTCTCCTTGGAAATGCTCCCAAAGCAAGAAGCTGGGAACTGTAGGGCTCATCTATTTGTCTTCTCTCTTTTAGAGATCACTTAATTCCCAGACATTCACTCTCTGTCTCTGTTAGTTTTTGATTGTTTCAGGCAACCTACTTCCATAGGGCAAATCTACTTCCATAACTCCATGTTGACTAGATGGGAAATGCCTATTAAAATATTACACAAACAATGTTACAATCCAGACACATTGGTCAAATTAATAAATGTAAATTGGCTTAACTTACACAATAAATTAAAAGATTACTGGGATGAACTAAGAAAGCAAAATCCAAGTCCTGGATCTTTCCAAGATATGGCTAAAATAAAGAGATTCAGGAAGTTCAAAAGAAAAGTTAGAGGCAAAGACATGCCAGGCACATACACATAGCAAGGAAGCCAGAGTTATGGTCTTGGTGGTGAAAACTGACCCACGAGGGCTGTGCTCACCTCTCTCATTCTGTCTTCCTAAACACCTTCCTGCACCAGCAGGTCTTCCTCTCCAGTCCTTGCTTCTTTGCATGATGTCTTTGTTGAGAGTGTGGTGTCTGTGAGCCATGTGCCAGGCCAGAGTGCCAAATGATTCACATCCTCTGGAAACGCCCTCAATCAGCCAGTGATGGCAGTCGTACACCCTGGCACCCTCTTGCCTTGGATGGAATAACTCTGAGGCACTGACACGGGGGTTACCAAGTGGGATAAAGTTGGGCGTTATCGTCCATGGTTTCATAATATGCCATTTATTGCCTGTCCACCATTCCCTGACACCCCCTCCAACCTTTTGCCCGTGTTTCTTCACTTCCCCAATAAGCCATTTGTATTTGAATCCTCGTCTCAGGGTCTAGGTCAAGGCGACCCACATGAAGAGGGTATCAGAAAAGGCAGAATGCAGGTCCCAAAACAAACCCGAATAGAGCAAATACAAATACTAATAGTGCTATTGGTGAAATTTTGTAGAGAAGATAGAAGAGTTATGAATGCCTGTGTTTTCCAAATTGGAGAGGTTTATTTATGAAGCAGAAACCAGAGAAGATGAGAGAGGAACTCACCCAAACATTGAGGATGGGAAACTTCTCAGTCTAAGATAGGTTGTTACTTCATTGGGAAATTATGGTGTCATTTCCACAAAAAACTGGGGGGCATGGATGCCTCCTGTCTCTACCACTTACTCTACCACTTACCAGTAAGTGGTAATACTTACCACTGTATTGGAGGCATCAAGTGATACAATTCCAAAGAAGGGGATTAGATCTCTGTTTATAAGTTGCATCATTGGATACCTGCCAAACCAAAAGAATTGATGGCAAATACAACTAAAAATGATGAAATGATTTTTAAGTTAGCACCAATAATTTTAATCTATATAAACAAATCTCTTAGTGGATATGATGACATAGCAAATATCTATAATTACAACAGCAAAAGTTTAATAAAATAGCTAGGAATAAATCTAGCAAAAATAGGCAAAACCCATATGAAGAAAACTATACAGTGAAAAATAGATTTGACAAATGGATATACGGGTGTGTATATGTGTCTATTTTCTCAAATTTAATTTTTAATACATTGATATCTCAATAAAATACTTTTTTTTGCCCTGAAGGTAAGCAAGTTGATTTTAAAATTGATGTAGGGGGCACCTGAATGGTTCAGTGGGGTAAGCATCTGATTTTTGATTTCAGCTCAGGTCATGATGTCAGGGTCTTGAGATCGAGCCCTGTGCCAAATTCCACATTCAGGGTGGGGTCTGCTTGAGATTCTTTCTCTCCCTCTCCCCCTGATCACACTTTCTAGCTCTTTCTAAAACAAACAAACAAACAAACAAATAAACAAACAAACAAATAAATAAATGAATAAATCTTTAAAGATAAAATTGATTTGAAAGAATAAATGATCTAGACTTTCCAGGAAATCATGAAAATGACCAATTTTGGAGGGAGGGATAGCCCTTGCAGACATTCAAACACAATAGTAATTAGTAAGACTGTGACTATACCAATGTGTTTTTGTGCATGGATAGATATAGTAAAACAGAAGAGGAAACCCAGAAATGCACCCAACTGCAAATGGATAGAGAGTCAGCAGTGGAGGAGAAAAACAGAATGAAGTTATTCTTTTTTTTTCTTCTTTTAATTAACATATAATGTACTATTTGCTTCAGGGGTACAGGTCTGTGAATCATTAGTCTTACATAATTTGCAGCACTCACCATAGCACATACCCCGCCCCCCGCCAGTGTCCATCACCCAGCCAACCTACCCCACCCCCAGCAATTCTCAGTTTTTTTCCTGAGATTAAGAATCTCTTACACTTTTTCTCCCTCCCCAGTCCCATCTTGTTTCATTTTTTCCCTCCCTTCCGCCCAGACCCCTGCCCTGCCTCTCAAATTTCTCATATCAGAGAAATCATATGATAATACGATAATTGTCTCTCTGACTAATTTCACTCAGTGTAATACCCTCTAGTTCCATCCATGTCATTGCAAATGGCAAATGGCAAATGGCAAGACTTTGGGTGTTTTTGATGGCTGCATAGTATTCCACTGTATGTAAGTGTGCACACGTGCACATGTGTATATATGTATACATATATACATATACATACGCACATATACATATATATACACACATATATGTATGTATATGTATGTATATATATACATATATCATATATATATATCATATCTTCTTTATCCATTCATCTGTTGATGGACATCTAGGTTCTTTCCATAGTTTGGCTATCATGAACATTGCTGCTATAAACATTCGGGTGCATGTGCCCCTTCAGATCCTTACATTTGTATCCTCAGGGTAAATATCTAATAGTGAGATTGCTGGGTCATAGGGAAGCCCTATTTACAACTCTTTGAGGAACCTCCATACGGTTTCCCAGAGTGGTGCACCAGCTTGCATTCCCACCAACAGTGTAGGAGGGTTCCCCTTTCTCTGCATCCTCACCAACATCTGTCATTTGCTGCTTGGTTAAGTTTAGCCATTCTGACTGGCATGAGGTGATATCTCACTGTGGTTTTGATTTGTATTTCCCTGATGCCAAATGATGTGGAGCACTTTTTCATGTGTCTGTTGACCATTTGGATGTCTTCTTTGCAGATATGTCTGTTCACGTCTTCTGCCCATTTCTTGATTGGATTATTTGTTCTTTGGGTGTTGAGTCTGATAAGTTCTTTATAGATTTTGGAGACTAGCCCTTTATCTGATATGTCGTTTGCATATATCTTCTCCCATTCTGTCAGTTGTCTTTTGGTTTGGTTGACTGTTTCCTTTGCTGTGCAAAAGCTTTTGATCTTGATGAAGTCCTAATAGTTCATTTTTGCCCTTGCTTCCCTTTCCTTTGGTGATGTTTCTAGGAAGAAGTTGCTGTGGCTGAGGTCGAAGAGGTTGCTGCCTGTGTTCTTCTCAAGGATTTTGATGAATTTCTCTCTCACATTGAGGTCTTTATCCATTTTGAGTTTATTTTTGTGTGCAGTGTAAGGAAATGGTCCAGCTTCATTCTTCTGCATGTGGCTGTCCAATTTTCCCAACACCATTTGTTGAAGAGACTCTTTTTACCATTGGACATTCTTTCCTGCTTTGTCGAAGGTTAGTTGACCATAGAGTTGAGGGTCTATTTCTGGGTTCTCTATTATATTCCATTGATCTATGTGTCTGTTTTTGTGCCAGTACCATACTGTCTTGATGATGACAGCTTTGTAATAGAGCTTGAAGTCTGGAATTGTGATGTCGCCAACTTTGGCTTTCTTTTTCAACATTCCTCTGGCTATTCTGGGTCTTTTCTGGTTCCATATAATTTTAAGATTATTTGTTCCATTTCTTTGAAAAAAATAGATTGTATTTTGATAGGGCTTGCATTGAATTTGTGGATTGTTCTGAGTAGCATAGATATTTTCACAATATTTGTTCTTCCAATTCATGAGCATGTAATGTTTCTCCATTTCTTTGTGTTTACCTCAGTTTCTTTCATGAGTATTTTGTAGTTTTCTGAGTACAGATTCTTTGCCTCTTTGGCTAGGTTTATTCCTAGGTATCTTATGGTTTTGGGTGCAATTGTAAGTGGGATTGACTCCTTAATTTCTCTTTCTTCTGTCTTGCTGTTGGTGTATAGAAATGCAACTGATTTCTGTGCATTGATTTTATATCCTGACACTTTACTGAATTTCTGTGTGACTTCTAGCAGTTTCAAAGTGGTGTCTTTTGGGTTTTCCACATAAAGTACCATATCGTCTGCAAAGAGTGAGTTTGACTTCTTTTTTGTTGATTTGGATGACTTTTATTTCTCTTTTTGTTCGATTGTGGAGGCTAAGACTTCTAGTACTATGTTGAATAGTGGTGATAATGGACAGCCTTGCTGTGTTCCTGACCTTAGGGGAAAAGCTCTCCATTTTTCCCCATTGAGAATGATATTTGCTGTGGGTTTTTCAGAGATGGCTTTTATTTTTCTTTTATTTATTTTTAAAAATTTTTTTTAAATTTATTCATTTGTCAGAGAGAGAGGGAGAGAGAGAGAGAGAGGGAGCACAGGCAGACAGAGTGGCAGGCAGAGGCAGAGGGAGAAGCAGGCTCCCTGCCGAGCAAGGAGCCCCATGTGGGACTCGATCCCAGGACGCTGGGATCATGACCTGAGCCGAAGGCAGCCGCTTAACCAACTGAGCCACCCAGGCGTCCCATAGATGGCTTTTATGATATTGAGGTATATACCCTCTATCCATACACTTTGAAGAGTTTTGATCAAGAAAGGATGCTGTACTTTGTCAAATGCTTTTTTAGCATCTATTGAGAGTATCATGTGGTTCTTGTTCTTTCTTTTATTAATGTGTTGTATCACATTGATTGATTTGTGGATGTTGAACCAAACTTGCAGCCCAGGAATAAATCCCACTTGGTCATGGTGAATAATCCTTTTAATGTACTGTTGGATCCTATTGGCTAGTATTTTGGTGAGAATTTCTGCATCTGTGTTCATCAAGGATATTGGTCTATAATGCTCCTTTTTGGTGGAGTCTTTGTCTGGTTTTGGGATCAAGGTAATGGTGGCCTCATAAAATGAGTTTGGAAGGTTTCCTTCCATTTCTATTTCTTGGAACAGTTTCAGGAGAATAGGAATCAATTCTTCTTTAAATGCTTGGTATAATTCCCCTAGGAAGCCATCTAACCCTGGGCTCTTGTCTGTTGGGAGATTTTTGATGACTACTTCAATTTCCTTACTGGTTATGGGTCTGTTCAGGTTTTCTATTTCTTCCTGGTTCAGTTTTGGTAGTTTATATGTCTCTAGGAATGCATCCATTTCTTCCAGATTGTCAAATTTGCTGGCGTATAGTTGCTCATAATATGTTCTTATAATTGTTTGTATTTCTTTCGTGTTGGTTGTGATCTCTTCTCTTTCATTCATGATTGTATTAATTCGGGTCCTTTCTCTTTTCTTTTTGATAAGTCTGGCCAGGGGTTTATCAATCTTATTAATTCTTTCAGAGAACCAGCTCCTAGTTTTGTTGATTTGTTCTACTGTTTGTTTTGTTGTTGTTGTTGTTGTTGTTTCTATTTCATTGATTTCTGCTCTGATCTTTATTATTTCTCTTCTCCTGCTGGGTTTAGGCTTTCTTTGCTGTTCTTTCTCCAGCTATTTTAGGTGTAGGGTTAGGTTGTGAACTTGAGACCTTTCTTGTTTCTTGAGAAAGGCTTGTATTGCTATATATTTTCCTCTTAGAACCATCTTTGTTGTGTCCCAAAGATTTTGAATTGTGTTTTTATTTTCATTTGTTTCCATGAATTTTTAAAATTCTTCTTTAATTTCCTGTTTGACCCATTCATTCTTCAGGAGGATGCTTTTTAGCCTACATTTATTTGACTTCTTTCCAACTTTCCTCTTGTAGTTGAATTCTAGTTTCAATGTATTGTGGTCTGAAAATACGCAGGGAGTTATCTCAATCTTTTGGTACCAGTTGAGACCTGATTTGTGACCCAGGATGTGATCTATTTTAGAGAATGTTCCATGTGCACTAGAGATGAATGTGTATTCTGTTGCTTTGGTATGGAATGTTCTGAATATATTTGTCATGTCCATCTTGTCCAGTGTGTCATTTCAAACCTTTATTTACTTGTCAATCTTTTGCCTAAACTGTCCATCTCAGTGAGGGGCACGTTGATGTTCCCTAGTATTATTGTATTATTATTGATGTGTTTCTTTGGTTTTGTTATGAATTGGTTTATATAATGGCTGATCCCATGTTGGGGGCAAAGGTACGTAAAATTGTTAGACCTTGTTGGACAGACACTTTAAGTATCTCTTATTATAGTATCTTCTCTTCCTCATCTCTTATTATAGTCTCTGTCTTAAAATCTAATTTATCTGATACAAAGATTGGCTACCCCAACTTTCTTTTGATGTTCGATAGCATGGTAAACAGCATATTGATGGGTCTTTTTTTTTTTTTTTTAATCATTCTGGTACCCTGTGTGTTTTGATTGGGACATTTAGCCCATTTACATTCAGGGTAACTATTGAAAGATATGAATTTAATGCCATTGTATTGCCTGTAAGGTGACTGTCACTGTACATTGTCTCTGTTCCTTTCTGGTCTGTTACTTTTAGGCTCTCTCTTTGCTTAGAAGACCCCTTTCAATATTTTCTGTAGGGCTGGTTTGGTGCTTGCAAATTCTTTTAGTTTTTGTTTGTCCTGGAAGCTTCTTATCTCTCCTTTTATTATCAATGTCAGCCAACTGGATATAATATTGTTGGCTGCATTTTTTTTCTTGTTTATTGCTCTGAATATATCATGCCAGTCCTTTCTGGCCTGTCAGGTCTCTGTGGATAGGTCTGCTGCCAAGCTAATATTGCTACCATTGTATCTTAAGGACTCTTTCCCTGAGCTGGTTTCAGGATTTTCTCTTTGTCACTGAGACTTGTAAGTGTTACTATTAGATGATGGGGTATTGACCTATTTTTACTGATTTTGAGAGGGGTTCTCTGTGCCTCCTGGATTTTGATGCTTGGTCCCTTTGCCAAATTAGGGATATCCTCTGCTATAATTTGCTCCAGTATACCGTCTGCCCTTCTCTCTCTTTCTCTTCTTCTGGGATCCCAATTTTTCTAATATTGTTTCATCTTATGGTATTACTTATCTCTCAAATTTTCCCCTCGTAGCCCAGTAGTTGTTTGTCTCTCTTTTTTTCTGCCTTTTTATTCTCTATCATTTGGTCTTTTATATAATTAATTCTCTCTTCTGCCTCATTTATCCTAGCAGTAAGAGCCTCTATTTTTTATTTCACCTCATTAATAGCTTTTTTAATTTCAACTTGTTTAGATTTTAGTTCTTTTATTTCTCCAGAAAGGGCTTTTATTTCTCCAGAAAGGGATTCTTTAGTATCACCCAAGTTTTTTTCAAGCCCACCTAGCACCTTGATAGTCATCATTCTGAACTCTAATTCTGACATCTTACTAATGCCCATATTGATTAGGTCCCTAGCCATCAGTATTGCCTCTTGTTCTCTTTTTTGAGGAGAGTTTTTCCACCTTGTCATTTTTTCTAGACAAGAATAGATGAACAAGAGAACAAAATACCAAAAGGGTAGCAACGACCTCAGGAAAATATACACTAACCAAATTGGAAGAGACCTGAAACCAGCAGGGGAAGAAAAGAAAAAAAGTTATCTCTAGCTATATCTATATTATATATATAATATAGATGTGTGTGTGTGTATATGTATATATATACATACATATATATATGTATGTATATATATACATATATATATGACTGATGAATAGAACAGAGCCACACGCTTGATTTTGGGTGTATTTTCATCTGTTAGATGAAACCGTCTCCCCAAATTTTAAAGAAAGAAAAACATATATATATACAAAAATAAGGGTAAACACAATGAAGGGATTGAATATGACTGTAATGATGAAAATTTTAAAAGATTCTAAAAAAGAAATTGATAAGAAGTTGGTTAAAAAATGGGGGGAAAAAAGGGAAAGAATGTGATCAGGCTGGAGACTAGAGCAAAGCCCTGCACTAGATTAGTGTATATTTTGGTCTATTAGAAGAAACTGTATCCCAAAATTTTAAAGAAGGAAAAATGTATATGTATACAAAAAATAAGGTTAAATATAAGGAAGGGATAGAATATGACTATAACAATGAAAATTTAAAAAGATTTTTTAAAAAGGTATTAATAAGATAAAATAGTTAAAAAGGTTAAAATAGGAAAGAGGAATAATTTTAAAAATAGAATAAGGAAAAAAAATTTTTTTAAATTTAACTTTGAAAGACTAAAGAATCATGGGAAAAGAGCCATGAATTCTATGTGTTGCTTTCCCCTAGGTCTGGAGTTTTGCAGTTCTCATTGGTGAACTGGGTGTTGGCTGGATGTTCTTGTTAATATTCTGGAAGAGGGCCCTGTTGCAGTGATTCTCAAATGTCTTTACCCTAGGTGGAATTGCACCACCCTTGCCAGGCGCCAGGCTAAGTAGTCTGCTCTGGTTCCTGCTTTGTAGCTTTTGTTCCCTGAACACTCTCCATAGAGTTTTGGAGGACAGGAATGAAGATGGCGGCCTCCCAATCTTGGCAGGCGGAACTGAGAGCTTGGGGCCCCACTCTCAGTGTGCCCTCAGAAAAACGCAGTCAATCCCTCCTCTCTCCCTGGTCTCTGGCCGCACTCTGAGCTCACCTGGCCTGTGACCGAGCATTTCTATCTCTGGTGCACAGTCCCATTTGGAGTCTCCAAACCCAGCAGATTCCTGTCACGTGCTCCCAGTGGAGGAAGAAGGGGTGTCTTCCCAGATCTGCTGCCTGTGGAGTCCCTGCTCGAAGAGCAGTGGCTTGACTATGCCTTGGATCATGGTTTAAGTTAACCCTGACCTGAGAGTCGCCTTCTCAGCTCCATCTCTGCAGCTGGCCTCCCTCCACAGTCTGTCTTCCTGTATTGCATCTCAGACTCACTTCTCCACACATCCTACCTTCCAGAAAGTGGTCGATTTTGTGTTCCTAGAATTGCTGCTCTTCTTCTCTCTGATTTCCTGTTGAGTTTGCAGGTATTCAGAATGGTTTGATAACTGTCTAGCTGAACTCCTGGGACCCAATGATATTTGGTCTCCTACTTCTCTGCCATCTTGCTCCTCCCATATTCTTGTTTTTTTATGAAAAGAAAATGGAGGATTTTCACCATGGATCGGTATGGGGATGAGAGAGAGAATTCCTTTTGGTTTTCTGGCTCATGTGATGCGTGGCATGACAGAAGGTAATGTGGGTAGTTGACCTACCTAATTCTTATTCTTAGTTATCTCTGGAATATTGCGAATGCAGGAATTATCATAGTTACAATACAAAAAAAACCCAACCCTGGAATAATAGAAAACAGAACATAACCTATAATTGTGTGAATTATGTCGATCTCACATGAATGATGGGAATCTTTGTGGGTCCTCAGTTTGAGACATTTTATCCACTGAATCTGTGGTTACTAATGCTTGATTCCTTTTTTGGTCATGTGTGGGTTGTCTCGGTGATCCTGTGCCTGTTTTCAGCTTCTGACACTTTCTGGGACCTGTATTGGTTCAGTCTTGCAGGTAGCCAGGATAAACCTCTCTGCATTCCACGTTCTGGGCTAACTGCCAGCTCCTGACCCTCTCCTCCCAGGTGTGTTTGCCTGTGCTCCCCTCCTGATGGTTTTACTTCTTCAGTGTCTCTTCCTCTCCCACCCATCAGCCACTCTGTAGTCAGAGAGGTCTATAAGTTACCCTGTCACTCCTTGCATAAACGCTCTGTGGGATGCCATTCATGCTCATGGCTTGGGGAGTTCTAGGGCATTCAGGTGTCTTCCTGTGAAGCCCCATGATCTGAAATTTCTCCTTTGCTCTGTTTTGCTCAGGCTTTACTGTATGCTCTGTCTCAAAGAGCTACAAAACTCCTCATTCTCTGGTCATCGACTCATATGTCACCTCTTCCAGGTGGCTTTCTTGCACCCCTGGAAGGAGTTTGGGACCTATGTTCTCCATGTCTATAGCATGCTCTTGCTCGGCTCTTCCCCTCTCTTGCAAAGCTGAGCACCTTGTGAGGAAAAACTGGGCTCTGACATTTTGGTTTTCTGTCATGCAGCCTGGTGCCTGGCACATAATGGCCTTCAGTAGTTGTTGGATTTAAGGAGTAGGAAGAGTACAGCCCCATTCATGCCCATTCATGTCTGATTTTGTTCAAGACTCAGAATCCCTTAAGAGTTCCAAAGTGGAGTTGTCTCATGGGCATGCAATTACTAATTGGAAAATTGCTGGTGCCTAATTCAGACTGCTGGCATCTCCCCGCTGGTCCTGTTGGGGCCCCTGGAAATTCCACATTACTAGTGAATCATGACCCTTTGTAATAAATCCGTAACTCATAAATATTGTCTAACTTCTTACACATTTTTACCCCTTGGAGTTGGCTCATTTCAGGCCCTTAAGGGACAGGAATAAAGTAGCTTGCTGAAATATAATGATGAAAATATGAGAGACTCTACATTTTTATCTCCACAGTCAGACAAGCTTATAATTGCAAGGTAAACTGGGAGCAGCTTTGGACTTCTTGGTCACATGCATTATTCAGGAGGGGAAATGAATGGATGGTTACTTTAACTTTTGGTAAATGAGAGAGGGAGAAGCATATTTCCTCTGTCATAATAACGTCAGAGGAAAAAGTAATCTGCAATCCTCCAATTGGTACAAAGATCCAACCTTGTTTCACTTGGAAGAATTGACAAATTCAAACTGAATTCAGATATTCACTGTTGTTCATCGAAAGCCATCTTCTGCACTTGAAACATCCTTGTTGTGATGATGTATTGACATTTTGTTTTCTTTGCCTTTTCCTCATTAGGCGCCAGGATGGATATTCTGTTTCCTCTTCCAGAATGGCTTTCAGTCTTTCCCCACCTTGTTTGGATTTAAGGGGAAGGAGGGGTACAGTCCCGTTCATGACCACAGCCTGGGGGGCCGACCATTGTGGATAGTTTCAAGTCCCCTTGCCCCATGAATTCTGGTCGGATTTGGGTAAAGGAAAGTACTGGAAGAAGCAGGAGGGCAGAAAACAGAGTCTGGAGGGTTTATGGTCTCTGTAGCTGTTTTCTCTCTCCAAAGCCATATCTCTCGTCTCCCTGCCACATCTAGAACCCTCGCCAGCTTGTGGTAACTGCTTCTTAGCCTGCCTTTCCAGACTCAGGAGTGATAAAGACTCACTCCAAACCTGCCTTGCATGTCCCCTCAGAGCACTGTCGAAGTGGGCCCTTTGTCTCCTGGGAACATAGCTGACATAAGGGTCACCAATCTTTCTTCCTGAAAGCCACAGTTCCAGAACAGCCAGGTCTAGAGATCACTTGCCCCATATGCTTCATTTTACCAATAAAAAGACAAAGGCTTACAGAGAAAGGGTGGCCTGTCAGGCAGCTCCACAGGCTGCTGTGGAGCCCAGGGCTCTCATCTCTTCAGATGCCACATTACTGGTGATGACCCCCACCACTACCCTGCCAGCTAGTTTTACTGAGGGCTTCTGGACCAAGCATGCACGTTTGTTGTCTACTTCTCACCACCTTGTGACAGCCTTACTGTGATGTGGCCTATGTTGCAGATGAGAAAACCCAGATGCTATGTTGTCTGTCCCTGTCATGTGGCTCTGGGGGGTGCTGGGGAGGCCGTGGCCAGGATTTGCATCTGGGTCTTTCTCACCACAGAGTCACCTGCAAAGCACCCTGCAATGCGCCCCTTTCCTAGACCTGTCTTGGGGGCCCGAATCTGCAAGCTTAGCGGGGTCTAAAAGGCCAGGCCGCGTGTCCAATGTTGGACCCAGATAGCTCCTGGAAGGGCGGCAAGAGGGCATCCACAGGTGGGCGGGGGAGGGAGGAGAGGACGTCCCCACTGGTCACACCATTCAGCAGTTCCCTGAAGTTGAAGCAGCCATTCTGATGCGACAGACCATGGCAGGACAGCCACTGTCCTCGGGGAGGGGCCATGGAGGACAGGCCTTGGGCAGACTGCTGCGGCTGCCATCGGGAAGTCTCAGGGGGCCAAACTCAAGTCCGGAGTAGGTGATGGGAAACATAAGAGCCGGGGAGCCAGGGATGCGGGAACCCAGAGAGCTTGGACACCATTCAACCAGCAGCCACGCTCCTCCCCAGGCAGGCTTGGAGTCACACACAGGGATGGGCCATGTTTTAAATGATCAAATCAGTAAAGAAAATCTGGAAGACATGGAGAAGAAAACTAAACCCTCCCTGCTGAATGTGTACTACATTCATCCCAGAGCCCACGATCTAGGGAAACTAAGTCGGGGGAGATGGTCCTGATGCAGTGGGTGTGGTAACCCACTGACATGTCCCCTTGGGACCCCACACCTGGTCGTGATGCCTGGTCGTGGCCTCCAGGCACCCCGAGAACAGTAGACCCCTCATGGCCCTCACTAGCCATGTCCATGACATCTCGGAAAGTCACATTTTCCTGAGCTTTACCTTCCTCCTCTGTAAAAGCAGCGTGAGAAAGGCTGCCCAAGCAGGTCTGAGCATCTCAGTTGCGCCGTCTTACAGCTGGGTTTCTCTGGGGAGCAAGCAGGCTGTAGTGGGTAGATTTCTCTCCTGCCCCCCCCCCTTCTCATCTTCATCCACAGTTTTTCTAACAGAGGGCTCCGGGGGCAGATGAATCAGAGCCCGCAGGACCAGAGTCCCCACATGGGAAGCCTCACCTCCCAAGCTCCTGGCGGTCCCCTACCTGAGTCGGGTTCCAGCCTGCCTTAACCCTGAGGCTTTCTGTGCCCGCTCTCATGGGCTCATCACTGGTGCCCCAGAATGCTCGATCAGGTCGTGCGATTGCTCACCAGGGAACTAAATGCATTGTTCTCTCTGGTTCTCGAAGTCCTATTGCTTAGCACTGAGGTCCTCACTGCTCATAAGGTTGCCCAGAGAAGTGGGAGCACTGAGATCACGCACAGGTTCTGAGCTCTCCGGCCCACGCTGATGAGACACCAGGGCACAGGGCGGGGGGCCCCCACTGCCATGGTCTTTGAGCAAGATCCCTGGTTCTAGAATTGGAGCACAGCCCACGCTTCCCAGACCCAGACCCGTCTTGTCACAGAGGCTGACCTCAGACTTGTAAAGGTCATGCGTGGGATGCCTTCCAGCAGACAGGTCTGGGGAGTGAGAAGGAACGAACGCTTCCTTTCCATGACATGAGAGAATACACTCCATGCCTCAAGTCTCCTTAACCAGACTGTATCGTCTGCTGGGGGACGATGAGGAGAGGGCCAGATGTACGGGTTCACCAGCGTGAGGGCGACCCCAGCTGTGCCCACAATAGCTTCATGAGTCTTGACGAGTTGCTGGATGTCCCTGAGGCTGCCCTTTGGCTGTCAAATGGGTAGGTTTTTTTTTTTTTTTTTTTTTAGGATTTTATTTATTTATTTGACAGAGAAAGAGACAGGAAGAGAGGGAATACAAGCAGAGGGAGTGGGAGAGGGAAAAGCAGGCTTCCCGCTGAGCAGAGAGCCCGATGCGGGGCTCGATCCCAGCACCCTGGGATCACGACCTGAGCCAAAGGCAGAGGCTTAACTAACTGACTGAGACACCCGGGTGCCCTGGTAAAGCAGATTTTCACGAGAGTCTGGTGCTGGGGCGGGAGTTGTCTGGGAACTCTGCTTGGCTGAATCCTGCAAGCTTTTGGGAAGCCCCAGGCGCCTTGGGCTGTTGAGCTCGGCTGCTGATGTGGTTCTGCTTTGCAGAAGGGAAGAGAAGAATTGTAGGGCAAGAGCATCAGAGGAGGAAGGAGGCAGCTCCTGCCCCATGTGGACAAGGATGCTGCCTGGCCCCAGAGGAATCTTATCCCACTTTTAAAACAAGTGCTCCCAGCACATCCACTGAGCTTTGGACCCTTTTGCTGGCTCTGATACATGACCTCAGGCAGCCTCGTGGAGGTTTTGGGTTGTCAGTGTAACTGTGTCCCTACTGCAGGGCGGCAGGTGGAGGTGGGCCCAAGTGCTAAAGGACACTTGCCATCTGGGACAAGAACTCTGGGCTTTCCTGGTCACCTGCGATTGTCCTCCATGCCGTGTCCCTGTGCTTGCGGCAAGAGGCGATGTGGGGACCACCCCAGCAGCCCTACGGCTTACACAGGCTCTGAGCTGCTTGTCCCCCTGCCCGCTCCCAGTCGGTTCTGAGCCCGCCTTGGCTGAGTCCTGAGTCTCCCAGATTCTGTCTCCATGCGGGACTCCTCCTCTCTCCCAGCTCTGGGCCTGGCCTGCTGTGAGGTTGCCTATAGACCTGCCGGTAATTCTGTTCTCCCTCCCCAGCTGCTCCTTCACTGCAGCTGGGAGACAACTGGAGCTCTGAGCTGCCTCCTGAGAAGGCTTGCCTCCTCCCCACAATTGGGCATTGGCTCAGGAGCCATCGACTAAGCAAGTCCTGGAACTGCTTACCTGGCATGCTCTGCTTTACCACATCAGGGATGAGATGGGCAGAGGGAGGGCTACAGGCTGGCAGATCAGATCCAGAAAGGCAGCCTCCACCCGGACGTGGGTCAGAAGGGCACGCTGACATGCTGGGCTCACTGCTTACCCTGGTCTCCCACGTAGAGGCAGATCTGCTGCAGTTCGACTGATGCCCATGGCAACAACATCCCGTTCCAGACCTACAGACCCTAAGCGAGTTTGATGTGGCTCCTGTCTGCCACAGAGGCCCGTGGATTCATGTGCAGACACCACAGCAGCAAGAGGCACCGCGGTGAGATCTGGGCAGTGTTTGCCTCTCTCTGCAGGACTGTGTGGTGGTTTGGGAAGGTTTCCTGTGGGAGGCGGCTGGGTTTTGCAGGATGAATAGGAGTTTTAGTGCCCAGCACGGAAGCATGAACCCATGTAGTGTGTTGGGGATGTACAAGCAAGCCAGTGTCTGGAGGGTGGGGAAAGCAGGGGCCCAGGTGGGGGGCCAGGCAGAGCAGTAGCAGCAGCCATACCACAGTGGGTTCTGAGAAGGCATCAGCCAGAGCTGTGGCACCTTGGCCTCTCCAAGTAGGTCTCCATCAGGGCTGGACTGCAACACAGTATTTGGGGTGGCCTGATGGAAGGTGTGGTGGCACGTGGACATTGCGGGAGGAGTCCCCAGGGTCTATGACAGGGCAGGGGGACCTGACACCTGGTCCCATCTTGGGAGCCTACGCTGAGGAGGAGGGTGGGAGAATCATGTGTGGATGCCAACAGTCGTACCTTGCCTCCTGCTCCTCAGAGTCCACACCCACCTGAAGGCCCAGCGTCTGGGAGCCCAGCAACTTCTAATGCATTTACTTCCATTTACACAGGGACTGGCTCCAGTGGGCTGTGGGCGAGCTATGGCCACCTGCCCTTACCTAGCCTCTGCCTGATCAGGAACTTGACCAAACCCCTCATGAGCAGATGCCAACCTAATTGCATCTTGATCCTTCAGCTTTGAGCACCTTGGCATCTGAGCATGCTCCTAAGTGGCTCTGCCAGGTGCTCATGTTTCTGGACACTTCCAGTGTTGCTCCCTTCCCAGATCCCCTCACCCCTCCTGCTCCCTGCCCTCCACACCTGCACCCCATGAATTTGGTCAGCTTCCTGAACTCTACTGGGCCACTTTTTACATGAGCTGATGTGTCTGTGTGGTTAGGGTAGGCTCCTGGCCATGGCCTCTGGTAAGGGTGGAGCTGATGCGGGACCCCCCCAGGAGACTTGGGCATCATGCCCTAATGTCTTCCCTTCCCGGAGCTCCTGGTCCACAAAGCCTCCTGTTTATCTAACTCTGCTCACTGTGAGAAAAAGGTTAAAATGTGCTAAGGACTGAACGTTTGTGTCCCCTTGAATTTAAATGTTGAAGCCCTAATCGCCCATGTCATGCTGTTGGAAGGTGGGCTTTGGCAGGTAGTTTGGGTGTTGGGCGGTTGGGTAATCAGGTCATGGGTGCAGAATCCCATAATGGGATTAGTGACCTTCTAAGACCTTATAAGAGAGGTGATGTCTCTCTCTGCCATGTGAGGACACAGCAAGAAGCCACCCCTTATCATGTGATCTGCCAGTACCTTGATCTTGGCCTTCCAGCCTCTAGAACTGTGAGAAGTCAGTGCTGTTCAATGCCCAGCCTAGCTATTCTGTTATAGCAGCTCGAGCCAAGACAACACATAAGAAACCCACACCCAACGTGGAGCCCAACAAGGGGCTCAATCTCACGACTCTGAGATCATGACTGGAGCCAAAATAAAGAGTTGGACACTCAACTGACTGAGCCTCCCAGATGCCCCAGTAAGCTAAACTTTTAAGAAGCAGGGATTCTTGAATCCTCTTATCATAATAAGAGATGCCAGGAAGTAGGTGCCACAGGCTTAAACACCTGAGGGCTGCAGGAAGTGGGGAAAAACCAAATCTGGCGGTGGGGCAGCTCTGATGTTTCTGTGTGGCTGGAGGCCTGAGGAGAGTCATGCTGGAAGATGTGGGCAGGAGACACTCACCTGTGGAAGGCCCAGAAGGATCTATATAGGTTTAGTTCGGGGTACAGTGTATGACACAGAGGCAGAGAGGAATGGTGAAAAACCCTGATGGAACAAAGTTGGGGCTCCAATCCTACTTCTGGTGACACTCGTTCTGTCACTGAGCACTACTCACTACCTAGTCAGGACTGGACAACAGAAGGCCATGGAATCTAGCATCTAAATGGAGACATTAGGACATGAGGAGGTTTGCTATCCGTATTGATGCAGGGCTAACAGGTATAAATCAGGTGTTCTCCTCGTGCACATGGGCAATGCGCTCTGGACCTGGGAAGACTTTTTAGACCTGCTGCCTGCTCTCCTTGCTGTGGTCAGAAAGGCAGGGATGAGACAGTGGTGAGCAGCACCATGTGGGAAGGACAGAGCTAACAGACAGAAGAGCTTGCAGGGGAGCAGGGAGGAGAGCTGGACGATAGCAAACACACGTCAGGAGCAGGGTCTTAAGGGCAAGTTTGGGATGCCCACTGATGGGTAGTGGATGGTGAGTGCATTTCTTGCAGGGGGATGGCAGGAGGGATGAGCGAGTGCCATGTGCTTTCACCCTGCAACCTGATGCTGGTTCCATAGTGATGTGGGGAACAGGTGGAGGGAGGGAACGTGGGCCACGGGGAGCCGTCCAGCTGGAGGAGTTTAGATTCAGCGCCGGAGGATGGGAGCCGAGAATGAGAGGCGTGTCACTGAGTCGTTCCGCTAGCTTCTCCGTCTTATTGGACCGGTTTCCTCATCTGGAAAATGGCATCTCACCACCACTCAGGTTTAGTGGGAACAACCAAGAACAGTTGTGAAAACACTGCAAAAAGATTACAGCATGACCCAGAAGACTGTTTTGGTCCCTGTTCCACAGCTCAAAACCCAAGGCTTGAGCACAGCTGGAGAAGCAGGACATAACACAGTTTCAACAAAGAGTAATTTAGTATAAAGTTGATTCCTTCCCTCAGGAGCAAAAGGGATCAAGGATGGGGTGCACTCAACTGAACAACCTTTCTCATCCTGAAGGCCCACTTTTGGGCCCACCATGTCTGCTCCCCTCTTGCTCTGGCTGGGGAGCAAGTTAGCTCTGGGAAATGTGGCACTGAGTTGTATGCAAAGACCAAGGGGTCAGAGGTTGGGAAACTCCATATTTTTGTGTGACCACCCATGCTTCACACTGGCCTCCTGGTTCCTCCAACACACTGAGCAAATCCTGCCAGGGGGCCTTTGCACTTGCTCTTTCCCTAGTCAGTTACACATCCACTCATGGTCTGCTCTCTCTTTTTTCTTCAGAGTTTTACCCAAACATCACTGTATCACTGAGGACTCTCTTCATCACCCTAATTCACACTACATCCCTTTTCCTGATTTTCTCCTACACACTACAGGCTTCTAAGTATATTCAATATTTTGCTTACCTTTGTTGCTCATGGTCTGTCTCTTCCTGTGTAAACTAAACTCCATGAGGACAGGGAATCTTGTCTGTTTTCCTCTCTGCTGCCTAGAGGAGTGTAGCAGGCAGTCAGGAATATTTATTCATCGAATCACTGAATCTCTCCTTTCTACTCTGGGATAAAGGCATAAAGTCATGAAATTCACACAATGGCTACAATTTCTTTTCTTTCTTTTTTTTTTATTTGTGGCACTAAAGGACACAGAGAGACAGCGTGGTTTAAGAGAGACAGGCTGATGCTCTTGCCACACCGGGAAGGTGAGCGATTGTCTTCAGACAATGCGGAGCAAAGTTTCCATTCTACGGGACACCTCGATCTAAAACAGTTGTGAAATATTAAAATGATCTCACTATATTTGTTGTTCCATTAAGATAGGGATTTTATTTCATGAACTCCTCTTGATTTCTTGGTCCCATGGAGGATTTCAGAAGGTTCTCAGGACAGTCACCAGGCTCCATATATAGCCCTCCCAGGGTTGGTGGGGGGGAATCAATCTACTTCCCAGCCTGCTGGGGACGCCTGCAAAGTGGGGCAGCGTCCGTTCACAACAATACCTTTCTGATCTCTGTCACTGCCACCCTTGGAGAATCAGAAACACCTGTTCAGACATCAAGTGTGATTTTATTCTGGGTGATAACTGCTGATCTTTTAAAAGCTTAGTTGGTTGGATGATGGTCTGAGACCCTCCGTGAGGTTGTAACCCCACATTTATGAGAGATTAAAAATCCAGAGATTTCCTTACTCAAGAGGTCATCTTCCGCTCCTTTCTTGCTACCGAGAATATCACAGATTCAATTCAGATTGTTTCAACTGGTTTAAACATATTTCCTAGGAATTCAAAAGATTTCAAACAGCTACGTAGTCTTAACCATCTCTATGTGGTAAAATCTCAAAGTTCCAGAATCAGTCTAAGGTCACCATAATTAAGGGTAGCGCTGGGCTCCAGCATTTATAACCCCATTAACCTGCCAACAAGAATAGTTTATTGGCAACTTGAAATATTCAGAGGCAAACACGTTTCCTTGGCACACATGCCACACAGCCGAGCAGCACTTCGCCCTCCCTTGGAACCATTTTGCAGGACTGAAAATCAATTGTGTGAGTTTGGCCTGTAGACAAGAAAGTTCACCAAATCCCAATGCCCCCTGCCACGTGGCGTCCTTGAGCGGTGACTATGGATGGCTCACAGGTGGGTTTCTGCCACGATCTGATCTTCTCAATGATTTATACGAGCAAGGGCACCTATGGTGGAAAGAGAGCCACAGTTACTCCAGTTACCGGAGGAGCCAACGGGGTTGGCCCAGGGCGTGCAGATCTGGGTGCTAAGGAGCTAAGGGCAAGAACATCCTTGTGAGCACTCTTCCAGCACAGGTTTCTACATCAATACCCACTTACTTCTACTTACAGCTCCAAGGAGAACATTTCTGGAACACAAACATGCTTAATGACTTACAGTGACTTGGCTCCAGCCAGTTTTTTTTTTTTTTTTAAGATTTTTATAACAGAGAGAGAGAGAGAGAGAGCGAGCGCGCATGAGAGGGAGAGGTCAGAGGCAGAAGCAGATACCCTGCTGAGCAGGAAGCCCAATGAGGGACTCAATCCTGGGACTCTGGGATCATGACCTGAGCAGAAGGCAGACATTTAACCCACTGGGCCACCCAGGCACCCAATAGTTCTTTTTCAAGGAAGAAAGTATGAACCCGCTGGAGAGCTGTAGCACATCCACAGGTCTCTGCCATTCTGCCAGCGCCCTCAGCTGCCCCCAGCCCTCCCAGCTTCTGAGATCTGCTGGGGTCTTTCACTACTTTGGACAGGCTTCGCATGTGGGGTTTCTGTTGGGGATGCATCTTTCCAGCTGGAAGCTCTGAGTCCTTTGAGAATAGGTGTACAGACTATCTCTAGGGAGAGGCTCTCCTGACCCAAGCCCTTCTCAGGGCTGATGCAGTCACCCCTCATTCTGTCAGCAACCCCAGTCTGCTGCCATGTCTCAGACTCCCTGCACCCTCACTGCTGCAGACTGGCTCACTGAGGAGGAACCATGGGATTCTCACTCCCTCCTCTGGGCATAGATCTGAGTGCTCAGTATTTGTGGCATGAATGAGTGAATGCACAGGCATGACCCCATTCCCCTGGATGCATAAGCTCAAACTTTCACTCCTAGCTTCATCCAGAATCCTCCTGTCCAACTGTAGAAAGCCATATTTGTAGAATTTCAAAGGAGTTATTTCAGTGGCTTTAAAGCTAAAATTAGGGGCACCCAGGTGGCTCAGTTGGTTAAGCATCTGACACTTGATTTTGGCTCAGGAGATCGAGCCCCACATCAGGTTCTATGTTCAGCCCAGAGTCTGCTTAAGATTCTCCTTTCCCCCTGCCCCTCCCCACACCCAAGGGCGTTTTCTCTCTCTCAAATAAATAAATCAATCTTTAGAAGAAGAAAAAAAGGCTAAGGTTAAACCATTTCCAGTTTGAGGAAATTACAAATAAAACTGCTATGTATATTGCATGTGAATACAAGATTTTATATTTACATTTGTTTCATTTCTCTCAGGTAAACACCTAGGGGCAGGATGGCTGGATCACATGGTAGTTACAGCTGTAACTTGAAGAAAGTGCCTGTTACATTTCAAGTAGGGGCACCATTTACATTCCCACTACATTTACATTCCATTTACATTCCACTCTTGAGAGTTCCAGTTGTTCTCCATCTCGTCGATATTCTGTACTGTCATTTTCTACTAAAATTGTAGCCATTTTAGTAGGTATGTAGCAGGCATCTTGTGGTTTTGACTTGTGTTTCAATAATCAAGATGTGGAGCATCTTTTCATATGCTTATTTGCATCTATGTATTTTCTTCAAGTGTTTATTCAAATGTCTTGCCCATTTATTGACTTGTTTGCTTTCTTACAGTTTCTCTATGAAATCTAAATATATATCCTGTGTCAAATAAATGTGCTACCAATATGTAGTCATAATACGAGGCTTGCATTTTCATTTTCTTAATGGTAAGTTCTTTTGAAGGGCAGAGGGCTTTAATTTTGAGGGAATCCAATTTTTCAATTTGCCCTTTTATGGACTGTGCTTTGGTTTCAAATCCAAGACATTTTTGCCTAAACCAAGGTCACAAAGATTTTCTCATACATTTGCACCTAAAAATTTTAGTTTTCAGTTTCAGTTTTAGATATATGATTAATTCTGAGTTACACAGTGTGAGGTATGGACCAAAGTTAATTATCATGCATAAGAATATCCAATGGTTGCTATGACATTTTTGGAAAAAAAAATAACTGTCCTTTCTCCACTGAATTGTCTCTATACCTTTGTCAAAAATCAGTGGGTATATTTGTGGGCTCTCTATTATCTTCCATTGACCTTTCTGATGTCATTACCAGATTGTGTTGATTATTTTGGCATTGTTATAAGTATTGAAATGAAGAAGTGACAGTCCCCTGACTTGAATTTTTTCAAAGTCGTTTTGACTATTCTAGGTCTTTGCATTTCTATCTCAATTTTAGACACAGCCTGTCAGTTTCTACAAAGAGCCTACTGGGATACTGACTGGAGCTACATTGAACTTACAGTTCAATTTGGGGAGCATAGCCATGTTGAGTTTTCAAACAGGAGTTATCCATCTATCCACTAGGTCTTCCTGAAATTCTCTCAGCAATGTTTTGTGGTTGGGTACATCTTTAGTTGAATTCATCCCTAAGTATTAATATTTTTGATGTTCTCAAAAATTATTATTTAAAAAACTCTGGTTTATGACTGTTCACTGCTAACACTTAGAAATACAGCTGTATTTGTCATGCTGCTATATCCTATAACATTGCCAGACATACTTAATCAACTTAGAATCTGTCCTTCGATCCCACTGGGTTTTCTGACACTGACCATCACGTGGTCTATGCAATAGGGATGCGTTCCTTCCCCTCTTCCTTCCTTCATTCCCGCCCTCCCTTGCCTGCTTACAATGTCAGCACCTCCAGCATCACCTAACGCTGAAGAGAATGCAGATATTCTTGCTTTGTTTCCGACTCCAGGGAGATGTAATCTCTCTTCCATCATCAACTATGATGTTGGCTGTGGGTTTTCCATCGATGCCTTTTATCAGTTATTTCTTTTCTACTTTACAGACGCTTTTATCAGAAATGGATGCTGAATTACCAAATTCTTTTAATGTCTATTGAGATTATCAGGTTTTTTCTCTTTTTTTGTTGTGCATATCAACCCAACCTTGCACCCCACTTGAACATGATGTTACTTTTGTTACATGTAGTTGGATTTGATTTGCTAAATTTCCATTTAAGTTTTTTGGCATCTATGTTCATGAGGACTACTGCTCTATAGTTTACTTTCTTTGTGATATTTTTGTCTGGTTTTGGTATCAGGGTAACATTGTTTTTGTAGAATGAGGTGGGGAGTCATCTCTCCTCTTCAGGAAATTCTGAACAAAATTTCTAGAAAATTCAGACGTGCTGCTCGGTGAATGTTACATGTTTGGTAGAACTCACCAGTGAAGTCTGCTGGGCTTGGTGGCAGTGTTTTGTTTGTGTCTGTTTGGGTGGGGGAAGGTTTCTGACTTATAATTAAATTTCTTTAATAGATACAGGGCTACTTGGATTATCTATTTCCTTTTGAGTGAGCTTTGATAGCTTGTGTCTTTCAAAGAATTCATCTAATGCATAAAGCTGTTCATAATGTTGCCTTATTATCCTTTTTACTATCTGTAGGATCTGTAGTGACATTATATCCCTCCTTCCTGATCTTGGCAGATTGTCTTTTTTCTTTTTCCCAATAAGCCTGGCTAGAGGTTTGATCACCTTTATTGGTCTTGTGAAAGAGTAAGCTGTTGGTTTAATCGATTTTGCTTTATTATTTTTTCTTCTTTATTTCATTGCTTTCTGCTCTGACCTTTGTGATTTATTTTCTTCTGCTCACTCTAGGTTCAATTTTTACTCTTCTTTTTCTAGTTTCTTAAGGTGGAAGTGAGGTCATTCACCCGTGGTCTTTCTTTTCTAAAACAGCAATGTGCTGCTGTAGGGTTCTCCTCCAAGTACTGATTTTATAGCAGCAAACACTTTATATTGTGTTTTAATTTACATTTCGTTCAAAATACTTTGCGATTCCCTTTTTGAGTTTTTTCTTTGACTCATGGGTGATTAAGAGTCGTGTTAATTAGTTTTCAAATATTTGGGATTTTTCAGAGATCATTTGTCATTGATTTCTAATTTAATCCTGTTGTGGTCACAGAACATACATGGTAATATTTGGATTCTTTAAATATAATTATATTAACTGTTTCCATATCCTCATCTGCCAATTTTAACATCTGGTTCTACTTTAGGGAGGTTTTCATCAATTCATTTTCAGCATACAGTGTTTCATATCCTCCTGCCTCTTTGTAGCAATGGTAATCTTGGATTGGATGCTTGACACTGTCAGTTTTACCTGGTTGGGTGCTGGATATTTTTGTCTTCCTACAAATATTCTTCAGTTTATTCTGGGATGCATTTACGCAGAAACAGTCTGATGGTTTTGCGTGTTGCTGTGAAGAGGTGCTGTACAGCGTGAGAGCCACACAGAGTCTTCTAGTCTAGCTGTGAGCGCTCCAGGTGCTGCTCCTTCTTACGCTATCACGTGACTCTGTCCTAGTCTCATAAGCATGTGCCCATCACCACTGCACTGACTATTCCTAGGGGCCCTCTGCAGGCCTCTGGAATTCTCTCTCCATGCTGCAATCTGCTGTTCAGGGCTCTGTGCTGCACACCTTAGCTGCCTCAGTGACCCCAGACTCTCAGCTCTGCTCCCCAGCTCAGGGAGTCTTTTGGCCACTGCTGATTTCTTCTTCTTGTACAGCGGCTGGGAAGCTTCCTGTCCCTCAGGGATCCTGTTTCTTTTTGCCTGCTGCCCAGTGACTTAAAAAAAAAAAAAAGTTGTTTCTTACATTTTATGAGTTTTTGGTTATCTCAGGTGGGATGGTAATTCCAGTCCCTGAAACATCATCTTGACAATAAGTGGACATTCCCAAGGATTCAAAGACGTGAGAGTTGAACATATTTGGAAAGCTCCGTTTTACTCCTTTTCCTATTGCTCTGCCGGAGGTGTGGACTGGCCCATGTCTCCTGCTCTGGGCTAGCTCCATGCCTTCTATCTTGTCCTCTCTCCAGGCTTGTCTCAGGCTCTCCCTTCTCCAACCAGCCCATGTTCAGCCATGCCAGTGATACTCCTCTTCTGAGCCATATTATGCAAGCAGCCCTCCGTCACTCCAAAATACATGCATATATATATGTACGCATGTGTATGGAAATACACATATCCCGAGAAGTGGGAATTTAAAGCAACTACTTCAGTTTTATTCTCCCCCAATACTTGCCCAAAACCAAACCCAAACTCAGTGGAGGTAAGGACTGTACAAATGGGTTTTAAACTCATCAGTGCCCTTAAGGTGTGTGGATTTCACCGTCCAAACATTTTATCTCAAAAACGATCATAACAAGTATGAGCCTCTCATAATATGCACACTAAATTATTTTGGAGCGAGGTACACTGGTGTTTATAATTTACTTTAAAATCCAGAAAAAATAAAACTTTGTGTGGGTGGGTAGGGGGTAGATGGGTGGATAGATATGCTAAGTGAAGTCAGTCAGACAGAGAAAGACAAATACTGTATGATCTCAGTTATGTGTGTAATCTTAAAAAACAATCAGATGCATAGAAGAAGAGATCAGAGTTGGGATTACGAGAAGCAGGGTGTGTAGGGAGGGGAAACTGGGTGAAGACAATCAAATGGTACAAACGTCCAGTTATAAGACACAGAAATACCAGGGATGTAATACACAGTGTGATGCCTAAAGCTCACACGACTGTAAGTCACGGAGGGAAGCTGTTTAGAGAGTAAATCCTAAAAGTTCTCATTACAAGGGAAAAACACCTTTTTTTTTTTCTTTCAGTATCTCCATGAGATAATGAATGTTAACTTACTGTAGTGGTTATTTCATAATATATGTAAGTCAAGTCATTGTGCTCTATGTCCCAAACTTATACAGTGCTCTATGTCAATTATATTTCATAGAAGTAGAAAAAATAGAGGTGCCTGGGTGGCTCAGTGGACTACGCATCTGACTCTTGGTTTTGGCTCAGGTCGTGATCTCAGGGTTGTGAGATCGAGCCCCATGTTGGGCTCTGTGCCCAGCGGGGAGGCTGCTTGAGATTCTCTCTCCCTCTGCCCCTCCCCCTGCTTGCACACATTCTCCGTCTTGTTAAAAAAAAGGAAAAAAATAATGACGCTTAATAAAGATATCATTTATCAACACTTAAAAAACAGACGCAAAGAACATGTGCAGAGTTCAGAGCACACGCTCTGGAGTCCGACTCTGCGTGCAGTCTGGGCGAGTCTCAGGGATTGCCTGGCTCACCAGCCCCTCCCCATATGGGGGCTGGTGGTGTCGGAGCATTTCTGCAGCACAGCAAGCGGCAGGCAGGTCTGCCACATGCCTACCTCACCACCCACCCCTGTCATCCTTCCTTCTGCTGAGCTTTCCTGTAGATGAGTTGGGGTGACAACGGAATGAGGGTTTGGGGTGGAGCCAGAGATGGCTCCGCGTGCCTCTGTTACCTAAAGTCAGGCACCCTGGGAGAAGCCGCCTTTGGAGAGCGGTTCCGTGCTGCTAAGGCCAGTTTCTCAGGGTGCAAAGTGTGAGGGGGGTGGTGGGGGGGTGGGGCAGTTCAAGGGCAGGCCTGTGAAGCTGGGAGGGGCTGGCCCTCACCTGCTCTCCTGGCAGCAAGCCCCCTTCTGGTGGGCCAGAAACCCGAGAGCCGGATCCCTGGGCTGGCGACTGAGTGAGTGGATGGCTGGCTTGGAGACCAGGGTGGAGACCGTGCTTGCCACCGCCAATATCAATATGACGGCTGAGTCCGGATTTGGAAAGTCCTCAGCAAACTGAGGCCATATTTAGAAGAGGAAAGGAAAACTCCTCAGTGTTGTCTAAAAACGGGAATTGCACGAGGGCAGCACTAAAATGCTCTGGCTCAGATAACCATTCACAACAGGGAGCTTGCTGGTTCAGTTAAGCACAAGTGTAGCATAAACCATACTGACGGCCACTGGTGTCGACCCAAATTTAAGCCACGCCAGTAAGTGACTGCTCTGTGGGCTGAGGCGAGGGGATAGCTTTGCTTCCTGAACAAAGAACAAGAAGAAAATCAATGACGGGACACAGCTTAGAGTTTGAGGCTAATCCAGAAAGCTGTAAAAATATCCAAGTTTCATGTTGTTTCCTCGCCTGCCGGGGAGAATGATGTCTCTATGGAAAGAGGTAAAAGGGACAGTGGGGACAGGGAAATGGCAGGAAAAGAATCAAAAGAGCCACAGAACTCGCTCGTAAGCTCCCGTCTCCCAGAGGGGACAGGTGAGCTCTGGGGCGCTGATGAGCTGTTAGGCAACTTTGTGGACTGGGAATGGGACCAGTGAGGGAAGACACGGGATACAAAGAACTCTAAATTTCCAAAGGAAAAGATGTTTTTTTTCCAACTTGAGGTGGATTCTTGGTGAGATGTTCTAGCGATGGCGGAGTAGACGAGTGATGGGCTATGGATGTGGGACGTGCTGGTTCCTAGGTGGGAGCCGGCAAACATGGCTGGCAAAGGGTGAGTTTGTTCTCTCTGTCCCTCTCTGAGTAACTGGTACCGACTGCCCACTGTGTGCCAGGGCTGGGGTCCAGTCTGATAGGAGGGGCAAGCAGCAAGCATGTGGCACCCCAGTTAGGAGGAGGAGGCTGGACTGACATCTGGAGGAGAGCAGCCAGTAAACTCATGTCTGAGCCCGCACACCAGCCCTGGGAGGCCAGTAACATCCCTCAGGTCCATGAAGTCCTCCTGGCCACACCTGACCTGGAGCCCTCACCGAACACGCAGGGTCTGCACGCATGGTGCCCACGGAGAGCTCGGCCCTCCCTGTGTGGACCGCGGAGCCCTGCATTTATCACCTTTTCTTTAAGGTTCTACAACTCTAACAGCCCAAAAGGGAAAAGGAAGCAGAAGAAATAGTAAGCAAAGTATAAATGATTTGAGATTCACCCGCTGTAACACACACCCCAGAGAGCATGTGTGGCAAAGCCAGTGGAGATCCGTAAGGTCCACGGCTGGCAGAGAAGCGCCGTTGAACCAGGCTTGCGAGAAGAATACACAGGCGGGGACGCGGACCACCCAGGGCCTGCTCTCCAGGGCCCCATCTCCATCAGCGGGTCTTACATGAGTGATTCTGAGATGCAGAGTGCAAGGGCGTGGAGGGGTCCCAGGGTCACCGGGTAGAGCAGTGACCCAGTCCTGTACGTTCAGCTCTGAGGTCATCCACGCACATGGCAGCACAGCTGGGCAGAGCGGTGATAGAGAGCAAAGGGACATGGTCCCCCGTGACACATTCCTCCTGGTCACTTTTGCCCAAGGGCGTCTTGTAAACTGTTCAGGCCATCAAAGTCTCAGCCATGCCGAATAAATTCGTACTGTGTGACCTTCCCGGAATGGATAAGGTAGGTCACAGCACCTCTGCTCATCCAAGAAACAGCCCACCGGAAGGCTTTCAAATGCGGTTTGAAGCCGCAG
This sequence comes from Mellivora capensis, assembly GCA_004024625.1. NCBI lineage: Eukaryota > Metazoa > Chordata > Mammalia > Carnivora > Mustelidae > Mellivora > Mellivora capensis. Next base: position 56,487 of record PISX010006939.1, on the reverse strand, counting down.
AAAGAAAGCAGTGATGGTGAGAGAGAAGGGCCTGGCCTCGGCCGCAGCCAGAGCCCGGTGGCCTGGGACCTCTCTTGCAGCAGCCCTGCTCCTGAGCTTCGGTCCAGACGTACGCGGTCCCAGCTGCGCCCCCCGTGCCCACCTGCCCCATCTGGTCCCGCCCTCCTCTCCCCCCAGCCCCCAGCATCGCTCCTGCCTCCTTTCTCATGGCACAAACGACTTCCTGCTCCTCCGCAGAATTCCCAAACTTGGATTCTTCTTTGTTTCCGGAAGTCTGAGCCTGAGGGTTAGACTTGTTGCGGTCTCCCACCGCCTCGCTGTGCCCCTTCAGGCCAGCCTTCCAGCTCTCTGGGCCCAGATCCCTGGACAGGGTGACAGCTATTCTGGAAAGATCCAGAAATCAGTCCACGAGCTGGCGTCCAGTCTGTGGTCAAACAAGCGTGCTCAGCGTTACCCGAAGTCCAGCACAGGTGCCGCTGACGTCGCTGAGTAGCTCTGCTCTGAACGTGAAGTCACTGGGCAAACACTAGGAAGCTGCAGCTCGGAGGCCCACCACTCACCGCCCACTCCCAGATCTGAATCAGGACGGAAATGTCAGATGGGTTCCACTCCGAGAACCTCGAACTCGTACCCCAGGATCAGCTGGGCCAGCAGGCCTGACAGCCGATGTATGGGTCCCTCCCACAGGCCACACGCACACGCAGCTGGGAATGCCTCATGTCACACAGGGACAACACCTGGGGGTGGCCCACAAGCAGGAATGATTCGGAAAGCGGCCAGGTGGTGGGGGTGGGGGGTGAGGCCATGAGTGCATTGGGTAACACCACTGACCATCTCTGGGCTTGAGCAAGGACTGCCCATCGTGGGCTTGCTGCCTGCGGGGAGGGGGTCTTCTCCCCTCTCCTCTGCTGTCACAGGCTCCCGCAGTGGTGGGGGGAGGTGCAGAGAGCAGCAGGGGTGTGATGTGCCAGCAGCTCTGCCCTGTCCCAAGGGCCACTTCCTCTACCACTACCTTTACTTTCCGTGTCCTAACAGAGCCCTGTGTGCGTCTGGTCCTGTGGGACCAAGGCTGAGCCACTCAGGTTTTCTGAGCCTCGTGCACTTTCCATATGCACCAAGGGTCATCTTAGTCCTGACCTCTTGAGGTCCCCGTGAAAACAGGAGCTTATAATCGGGAGATGGTCTCGCACAAAATAATACCTCTCGCCAGCCTCCCTATCATTAGCAGAACTTCCCAAACCCACCTGCAATGGGCAGGGACAGAGAATCAGTCCGTGTCCAGAATCATTTTGGAGCTGAAAGTGATCCCAGAAGCCACACGGCTGGGGATTCCTTGAGTCTGGGATTCCCACCGTGGTGGCACAAACACCACTGCTTTGGGGAGCGTGGGGTGACAAGCGTGGGGTGACAAACCCTATAGAAGTCACTGCAGAACAGGAAGAGTAGGCTCTGCCCAGGGGGCTTCAAACCCAAGCATATGGAACACAATGCTAGCCACCCTCCTTCCCCCTCCCCAACCAGAAAAAAAGAGAGAAAGAAAACATGGGAAATATGCTGAGAGCCTCAATCCAGGCTGCGGACCCCAAGGGTGACACGTGCTCTCCATGGGCCACTGCCTAGATCCCTGCCAGACCACAGAGTGGGTGGTGGAATGCAGTTAGGGGTCCCACATGTGGTGGGGGCTCCCCTGCATCCCCAGGAGCAGTCTGTGGACCAACTCCCACCTGGTGAGGCCCGTCTCCCTCTGGTCCCCGGGATGAGGGACACGGGCTATCATCTCACTGCCGTGTGGCTCCTGGGTGGCCTCCCCCACACCCCCGCCCCACACGAACGCTCGCGTGGTCACTCACTGTCACCTTTCTCAATCTTGCGGCCCCCATGCCGGAGCGGATTGCATCCATCAGGGCCTGCCTGGCCTCAGCGGGGTCTCCGGAGCTGGACCTGGCCGCCGTCCTGGACCTGGCCGCCGTCCTGGCCGTGGAGGGAATCTGTGTGGCCGATGGGGGCGGGGGCGGGGGTGGCAGGGAGGGAGGGGGCTGAAGGCCAAGGTCACGCCATCCAGGTGGCTCTGAGGACGGCTGGGCGTCCCGGAAGCTCCGCAGCTCCTCAGAGGCGAAGGATGGCACCTGACAATGACATGTGCGGTGATGAGGTCCCAGCGGGCCTTCTGGAAGGGCCGCATGCCCACGGCCTCACTGAGCCCTCAGCAAGCCCGGGGGGAGTGAGAGCTCGGTGCCTGTGCCTTCCTGAGAACTCCCTGACCTCCTGCCTTGCCTTGGCAGATCCGGAGGCCGCCCAGTCCACTCTGACCAGGTGTCGGGGAGTAAAACACCCACGACACCCTTCCTTGGACTCTGCAGCTGGAAGCTGGAGGACACTGTCCTGCTTCTAAGGTCCAGGCCACCTGGGTTCCCGGGGCTCTGCTAGGTCAGCCAGAGGACCAGCGACTTTGCCCTCAAGGAGAGACAGCCCTGCGGCCATACCGGGTGCCCGAGAACTCGGGAAATGCTCCCTGCCAGGTGGACACGTAGGGAGGGAGGGGACAGCTCCCGGGGGCCTGGCCCCTCCCCTGCAGGGGTTGCCCCTCCGTGCCAGCCCCCGTCATCCTGCGTTACCCACGCTGAGGGTGGCACAGCTGACGCTTAGGACATGGGAGCGCTGGCCCGGCTTCTGCAGACCTGTGTGGAGACCGAGGGTGTGAAGCCATCCCGCCCCGGGAGGCCCTTATCTCACCTGCCGCAGGCTGCAGGCGCCGCGGTGCCCTCGGATGGCCGCCAGCAGCGCGGAGCGCTCGCCCCCTGTCTCCGTGGAGGATGGCTTCCTGGGCCCTCCCTCGGACGTGTGCTCTGCAATCTAGAATAGTCAGTGTTGACAGGTCACCGGGAAGGAGAAATGCTAAGTCGGACAGCACCAGGGGACAGAAGCACTACCTAGCAGGTGAGGGCTCTAGGATGGGTCAGACAGCCCCAGGTTAGAAGGAAGAGGTTTTCCTATGGGACAGAGGCCGAGGTAAGACTGCATGTTGACCTTAGGGCAGCTAATGAGCAAAGGGCAGGCGTGCGGGCTGCCGGTGCGGCTGTTGCCCTCCCACAGACCATGCGTGCTTTGAAGTCCTGCAGACCCAAGTGAGAATCCTGGGCCCCCAGTTGCTGGCGGTGTGGCCTCGGGCCTGCTCCCGAGTGTGCTCTGCCTCAGCCGCTCATCTGTGAAATGGAGCAGATGGCTCCCAGTGTGGGGCATGGGGGCCGGATGCCTGGCTGGGGAGGGAGTGTCACACACTGTCCCAGTTGCTACTGAACAATGACAGGTTGAGCTGCCAGAGGTGTGGGAACATCAGGCAGGAGTGGCCCTGGCCTGACTCTTCACTGACTCACACCATCGTTCCCGGACCAGTTAGGGAACACCCCCCACCCCCCCCCGCCTCTCTGCTCCCCTGGGCCCAGATGTGGACCCTTTATCTTTGACATCTTTCCCCAGGGGAATCAGGGGGTTAAATGCAATGGGACAATCCCAAACCTGTTGGTTTTTCTCTCTTCTGTTGTTCTCAACACTCTAAGGCAGAGACAAAACCCTCCGTGGAAATTAAACCCGAGGATCCAGCTCATTGTTCCGCTAGCCCCCCCCCCCCCCCGCCAAGGCCCCGAGGACCTGCATGGGGAGCCCCTAAGCGTGGACGGATGTGGAAGGTGTGTCTATGCCCTAACGGCTGGTGTCTGGCCGCTCACCTTGCGAAGCCTGTCCTTCCCCCCCGCCGAGTGGATGGCTTCCATGAGGGCGCTGTGCAGCGACGTGTCTTTTGGGGCTGGCCTCTGGACCACGGGTCGGAATTTCTTCTTTGGCCCAAAGATGCTGGGGGGCAGCGTACCGTCGGCCTCAGGCACATCTGCGCACAACAAACTGGGCTTTTCCTCGTGCTCTGGGGGCTCCTGTTGGGCGTGCTTATTCGTGCCGGACCCTCTCGGAGAGCAAGGAGGCTCGGTGTGGATGGGGCCCCACCTGGAGCCATTCACTAGGGTCCTGCCCGGGGTCCGACCGTCTCCTGCGTGGGGAGATGGGGGATCTGAACCGTCCAGTGTGTACTTTGGGGCAGAAGCTGAGCTGGTCCCAGGGTTCCTGGTGTTCAGCTTTCCCCTGAGGCTCCAGCTCTGTGTCACAGAAACGTGATTCCTGACGGGCGGGACGTGGGGACCTCCTTGGACAGCAGCAGAACAGTCTGGAGCGCACAGCTTTCCCGGAGGGCTGCTGTCCTGCGCTCTGGGCAGGGCTCTTCCTTCCGAGGCTTCACTCTCAGTAGGGGGGCGTGTGTCCGGGTATGGCCTGGGGGCCATGCCATCTCTCCTCGCGGGAGGCGGTCCATCCAGCTCTGGTGCTCTGCCTTCCCAGGTCTCCTTGGCATGCCCATGCTTCTTCACCACGTCAGTGGGGGCTTTCTGGGGCCCCATCTTCTTGGCAATGGCAGAGGCCACGTACTGACTGGATGTTCTTCTTTGAGGCTTGAGAAATGGGACTTCTGTAGCATTCGCTGCTGGCACTTTCCCATGACCAGGGGCTTCCATGGGTGGCCGGCTTCCGCCCTCCTCTAGATGTGTCCCTTCTTCTCGGTGGGCAGACTGCTGTGGGGGCGACGTCACTTTGGGGCCTGGGAGTCTGCTTTCTTGAGGCTGTGGCTTTGCTGGTGTGGCGGGAGTGGGGGTCCTCTTGGCGAAGCCCTCCGTGGGCTGGCCAGAGTGTTTCTCTAGGGAGTTGGACCTCCAGAATTCTTTGACCTTTCCAATGGGTTGGGTTTCCGAGTCAAGGGCAGACGGTGACAGGGCTACGGTCCTGCCCCCGTTCACATGGGGACTCACCAGATTCCCAAGCTCGTCGATCTTGATGGCACCCGTTGAGAGTGAGACCCCTCTGTCGTAACACCTCATCTCTGATTTCGGAGGAACAATTTTATACGTCGTGAGGCCGTATCTAAGTCCATAACTTCCCCCTGGGTTTTGGCCCCGTTGATACCACGATGGTGGTGCCGAGCCACAGCTCTTACTCTCGCCTTCCCTGTCCCTCACAGGCTGGGCACTTGCCTTCTTGCTGGCCTGCGTCTTCCCAGCGAGGGCAGAGCCAGGGCCCTCACCGCTCTGCTCTGCATCTGGGCTGTGCGTGGGAAACGCTGCAGCAGAAGTCACCTTGGGCTCCATTTTAGTCAGATTCACAGCCTCACAGGGGTTGGATGGGGTGGGTTTGCTTTCTTCCCCGATGTCGTGGGGAGGAGCCGGTGAGCCGGGCCCTTCTGCCCTCCTCCCCTGTTGCTGGCTGTGCTCCCCCTGACGTGGTGGCGGGGGGGCTTCCAGGCCCACTGGGTCCCCCAGGTCAAAGGAACCAGCGTTGTTGTTTCTATTGGAAAACACCCCCGAATCTACAGGGTCATCGAAAACCTCCCCGATGAAGGTGACTGGGATTGTGTCCTCATCGAACTCGGGGACGGTGGCTTCTGGCACACAGGGAGGGGACACGCCATTCACGGAGCCTGTCGGCAGGCTGCTGCTGGCTTCGGGGCTCTCTTCCAGTTCTGCAAAGGAGGACAGACCCACGTCATGTAGACTGCCACCCCGGTACGATTCCCAAGCCGATGACGTACTGTAATCACACGCTGGCTTTGACCTTCCTGAGGTTATTTTTGGGTAAGTTGTTTAGGTGCACTTTAAAGTGCCATTTCAATGTGCCACTTACATACACCTGGGGCCCCCGTCTCCCCTCTGATGGCTCAACAGGGGAGCTCTTTGCGCAGCCGCCGTGTCTCAAGGTAAGGCGTTCGGGTACAACATTTTGCCATCATCCGTGGCTTGCAAGCTAGATCTGTAAACCTGAGCCCCCTGGAAAGGCTGCCTCAGCACGGAACACGAAGGTGGGTTTGGGTTTTGTTTTTTTTTTAAAGATTTTATTTATTTGACAGAGATCACAAGCAGGGAAAGAAGCAGGCAGAGAGAGAGGAGGAAGCAGGCTCCCTGCTGAGCAGAGAGCCCAATGCGGGGCTCGATCCCAGGACCCTGGGATCATGACCTGAGCCGAAGGCAGAGGCTTTAACCCACTGAGCCACCCAGGCACCCCACGGGTTTGGGGTTTTGACCCTCAGCTCACTCGCGTTCATCAGAAGCACCACAAACCCCGTGGGGAGATGTGCTCGCACATCTCGAGAGGCAGATGACTAACTTTGGGCCCTACCTCAGAATTAGCCCCAAAGGACATGGCGGGTCCCATTGGTCAGAGCCAGAGGGACATGGGATGACCATCTTAGCTTTTTCAGCTCTGTCCAGCACATCTTTAGAGGACAGAAGGCCGACAAGCAAGTAGACTATGGATGAGCTCTGCACTCCGTTTCGTTCTGGTTTTTGTTTCAAGGCACAGCCCATATCGAAATTTCTGGATTACCGTCTCCTTGCGCCCTTATTTGAAAGTTTCCTTGGTTGTCTACTGAGATTGTCTGCATTTGCTTTGGCCACAAAGCATCATCGTCCCCGCACCTATCTGTACCACAGCAAGCCTCCACCATTAACAGGTTCACCGTTGAGGCCGTGCGTACTGACTTTCCCTCCGAGATGTGCCAAACGTCAGCGAGCCAAGTGGGGCAAGTCATCATCAGGGAACCTATTCATCTGGGCACCAGAGAACTTTGTTTTCTTATCTTATGTGTGTAGAATCCTCCCCAATGCCCACAGTCAGTACCACCCAGAGCACTGGAGCCGCCGTTCAGACATGTCCCCAGTGCTGTCCCGCAGCCCTGATGGGAAGCCATTTCGAGAGCTGTGCTCACCTGCCTGCCCCTTACACCCCGGCTTCCTTCTGCAGGAACTGGGTTCCTCCCACCCACCTTTCCCGCCTGGATCCACGGCAAGCATAACCCCCCAGAGCCTACAGCCGCCCAGCGTAACTCTAGCAAGACCGACGGTCGCGCTCACCTTTCAGCTCCTCATCCAGCCCCTCGAGGGTCTTCCGGAACTGCTCGGTGAGAAACAGGTCTTCTTCGCCACGGGAGGTTATAGCCTCTTCGGGTCTAGGGAAGAACAGAGAGAAAGGAAGTGCGTTCATTTGTCTCATCCTTTATTTCTTTACTCTTTTCTGGGACTGTCCAAGGAAGGCACAGAGCACAGCCAAGTTCATGCAGTTCTGTACTCATGGGGTCCTGCTGCCCTCGGGGCTGCTGGGACACAGTCGGGGTGTGCATGTGAGCGCACACACGTGCATGTGTAAGTGGAAGTAACATTTATAATAGGGACAGTGATAACCGCCTTCCCCCACGACTGGACAGAGCACCCCCAGGGAGGGCTGCCCGCTGTCCTTCTGTTCCAGGAGCAGCCTGCACGCACCAGGCTCCAGACACAGGACTTCTGCACAAGTGGTCTTACTACAAACCTTACAAGCAATTTATAAGGCAGGTAGGATTCTCGTTGTTTTCAGATAGGAAACCAGGCGCCGAGACACTAATGGATCCATCCAAGTTCACATGGGCTCAAAACCTGGGGGAAAGCCGGCCACCTCCAGTGTCCAGAGGCACCATGTGGCCCCGCCACCTGGACATCTAGGAAGATGCCAACCCGCCTGCTGAGGGGAGCCGGAACTCGCCTTATTTGCGTCACTGGGACAATAGCGTCCACGGGACGTCTAATGCCAGAACAATTTCAACGCAGCCTTTGCAAGGGCTCTTGTCTCTGTTTTGGCTGTGCGGAGAACAGAGACATGTCGAGGGTAATTGTCTATCTTCAGTGAAAGCTGAAGGTCTTTTCCGCTGATTGTTAAAATTGAGGACCAATTTCCATCATTGCTAATCAGGCCCAGATAATGATGCATGAAATATGCTTTCCACAACCCTCACTTACGTAGCAAAGTTTGTGTTCTGATAAATGAGTCTTTCTTACTTGGTGGCTGTGTCCTTTTGGGAGCCAGGAAGCAGCATCCAGATTAGTCTCAGCTAATGTCCTCTGACAAGCCAGACAAAAGGGGCTGGTTTTGTGTGCATGTGGGCCAATTAATAAGGACCGAAAAAAGCAAAGACGGCCTTTCCTTCTGCTGTTGCTTGGGCTGGAATTGAATGCATTTTATTAAAAGTTGTGGTTTTCTCTTTTATGGACCCTTATGCTTTAAGTACATTTCATTTACATAGTCAACCAAAATATGTAGCAGAGAAAAAAATGGATAGTGCTATGTAAAATAGTATTCGCAACTGAAAACAGTACTTTTATAATGCTTGATCTTCATTTGGGATGCATAAGGCTCAGCTAAACAAAATTCTACATGTACTTTTGCTTTAAAGTACTGCAAATACTTCAAAGTGTGCTAAACCACATCGCTTTATGAGAACAGAGTGATCTTAATGAGAGTTAAGTACCGATTTAAAATAAAAATCCCATTAACGCTATCATTTTATACATGCTAAACTAGAAAGTCATGGTAAGCTGTTGAAACGCGGGGAAGATGAGACCCTCACACTTGTTGCTACCGGCACGGAATGGAAATGCACCTCGAGAAACAAAACATGGCTTTAGCTTTGTAGGAACTTGGTTCATGAGTCTCTTTTGGTAATTTGCCTTAAGGAAATGATCCTACAGCAAGCAAAAGAGAAACATAACAGTGTTCATCGAGTTTATGGGAGGAATTCCAAAGCATCTAGCAACACTGCGTGTTGATTTCAAAGGGCATTAAAATCAGCCGATTTTGAACCTGGAGTCAGTGTGGAGTCACAGCTCAAGGCTTAAGGCAGCATGTTACATGAAGAAATCAAGACATATGCATGGGAGGAGCTTGATGGTCTGGAACCAGCACATGCCCATGGACAAGGGCTGTAGAAATTTAGACAACCACCACCAACCCCTGGGATTTGTTGAAATGAATGAACTACAGTGAGTCTGTTACCTCTTTTGTCTTGGAAGTATACTCATTCTGGTACAGGACAGCTTGAATAATACGCAATCTTTAATATATTTTTAAAGATTTTATTTATTAGAGAGAGGGAGAGAGAGAGAAAGAGAGCAGGGGGAGGGGCAGAGGAGAGAGAGAATCTCAAGCAGACTCCACACTGAACACGGAGCCTTATGTGAGGCTCGATCTCATGACCCTGAGATCATGACCTGACCCAAAATTAAGAGTCAGATGCTTAATAGACTGAGCCACCCAGGTGCCCCGATAGGTGCGGTTTTAAATGGCCAAATTAAAAATAATCCTTTAGGCCCTTTCTGACCATGAGACCGATCTCTTTTTTTGCAAAGTAGTTCACATTTTTGGGATACAGTGCACGATTTGCACAGTACATTATTTTATTTTGTTACCAGTGCTTAACCATCCCAGTGAGTCTCTGTCAGCCTGAGCTGCCCCCTAAAAAGCCATCGGTAGCCAAACCCCAAGGGCTCGGGGCTCCTCAGGTGTTCCCCACCCCTGCACCGTCCAGGCTTTCCTGCTAAAGTCTGGGGAACTTACCCGAGTTCTAGAGTTCTGGTCCCTCCTCCCCACTTCTGCTCTCCTGCGTCCCCTTTCCTCTGCCTGCCTCAGATTCCCCGGATGCTGTCACTCGGTCCCACTCCAAACTTCTTCCCGCCTTGCACCTTCCGCGGCCCTCTGACCAGACCCCCCGATGTGGGCCGGCTTCCTTGGGGTCCTGCCTGCCCAAGGGGACAGAGTGGACGCGTGATGGGAGCCGCCGGCCTGGGAGGGTCTGTCCAGGGTCCTTGGCTGGGGTGCTGCCCCCAAGGCTGTTGACCCACTTGGCTCATGCAGCGGCTCCTCTCGTAATGCAAAGCAGGGGAACCTCTGCTCTGGGCCCTGACCTTCTCGCGAATGTTTTCTGGCAAAAGCCAAAGCCAACGTCAACGTATGTATTTTGCTTGCTAATGTAAAATCTCATGAGGGAGCGACTGAGTGATATTTGCTTTTCCTTCCTCACCCACCACTCTCTACTTGCCCCCAGAGGGTTAGTTACAGATTGTAACTATTCCTCTGTCCCTGCAAAAACCAGTCCAAAGCCCTTCGTCCCTGAGCTTGGAGATCAGCATTCTGTGGGCTAAGCGGGAGAGCCCGAGAATGTGTCCCTGGAGTCGATAGCTGGCGAGAAGCCGCCACTTCTGCGTAGCTGAAAGTGAATGCGCACAGATGTTCCTCTCCCGGGCACCTTCCACGTCCCCCCATGTACACCCCAGCCTTGAGACAGGTTTCGTGTTGACAGTCTGTCTTGGCCTAAGACCAAGAGAAACAAAGAGCGAACACACACAGCGCAGACATTCTGATACAGGGTCGTACCCCCTGAACAAACACGACCAGCAGCTCTTTCTCACACTGAGTGCGGCCGCAGAGAACCCAGCTTGCAGCGACTGCTGCCTCCAGCGTGAGGGACAAAGGGCGGGGGGCGAGGGCGTCAGGGTGACCGAGCCCCCCAGGTGGCTCATGGCCTTGCCAGCTGCTGGCGAATGGACACGTAGGAGCAGTTGTGTCAAACCAGCCCCAGATAGATAGGTTTGGTTTTTTTGTTGTCATTTTATATGAGAAAGAATAAAAGAGCATGGGCTGATTCTGATCCAATGAGGCTTGTGGGGTCATTTCTCTCTCTCTCTCTCTCTTTTAAGACTTCATTTATTTATTGGAGAGAGAGAAACTAGGAGCAGGGGGAGAGGCAGAGGGAGAAAGAGAAGCAGACTCCTTGCTGAGCAGGAAGCCTGACTCGGGGCTTGATCCCAGGACCCTGGAGTCATGACCTGAGCCAAAGGCAGATGCTTAACCGACTGAACCATCCAGGTGCCCTGGTCATTTCTTTTTCTGATGTAGCCAAAAGAGTTTCCTTAAGTAATTTATCCAATGGCAGAATTTAAAAAAAAAAGCCTGAGAGGAAAAAAATGTCCCTTTCAGGTAGCAATTCAATTTGTTGAGGACAACCAAACTGACTCATGCATTTTCAAAACAATTACTTGATAAATGAAAGGCAAGAAGCTTGAGAAAGTCTACAGCTGATGGCAATCATATGTGTTCAACTTCCCATTCCATTTACAAGCGTCCCTGTATTTATGGAGCTTCAGAGTTCTAGAATCACCGTGTTCCCTAAAAATAGAATAGGAGCCATACGTATAATTTAAAATCTTGTGATTAAAAAAAATATAGGAGAAATAGGTGAGATTAATTTTAATTAAGTACTTTAACTTCACTTTTATTACACCTTAATTAGTATACTTGATTTAACCCAATACTTATGCCACATTATTGTCATTACGTATTATCACATAGTTAATATGAAGAACTTTTTTCTTTACCCCAAAGCCTGTGTCTTCTATACTCCCACACGTCGGCATTTGGGTCAGCTGTCTGGCAAGGGCTCAGCAGCCGAACACAGACAGAGCAACTCTATGGAGCAACCCAGTTCTGTAAAGTCTGAAGTGGTAAGTATATATGTATGTATGTATGTATGTATGTATTTTTTGAGTTTTTTTTTTTTGAGTGGTTTTTAAATGCTCCTTTGTAAACGTAGTTACATAAAAAATATCTGGGTTTTAGGATGTGTTAAAAAATTTTAGATACTCTCACAAAGTTCTAGAGTTCTAGAAGGTCTGAAATGCTTCTAGGTGCTGCTGGTCACAGAGTTCCTGCGGTTGTAGAGTCCTGGGGCCCCCTGGCCAACACCAGCCAGTGGAAAGGCAGGACCCTGTCTCTTCCAGCCCCTCCACTGCCCCACACATCCTCAGTTCCTCGACGTGACCAGAAACTCATGCCCTACAGGGCCCCACAGATCTCACTGCTAATGTCCTCGTGCCTACCACCTGCTGTCAGCTGGGGCTGAGACGAGCTTGGGGATGGCCAGGAAGAGGATGGGTTGGTCAGGGGGATGGCAGGCAAGACAGTGGGGGGCTCCCTTCTCCCGAAGGGGCTGTACCTTCTGTCCTTTGTGGCTCTAATCTGCTTTCAGTGGGGTCCTACCTTTAAGGAACACAGCCTGAAACCCACTTATCCAACCTCTCACCTACTCCTGGCTGCTGTGCGGATGTTTCCCAAAGGCACCCAGAATTTACAGTCCCACGATGTTGATACTCTGATAGATACATTGTCTGATTACAGCAAGACTGCCTTCGGGATTCAAAGGCTTAGAAATAACATACATTCCACTGTAATGCCCCCCCAGGTAGGTAGGAGGCAAAGTCCTCTCTGTTTTCTCCCCTTATCACATACAAGTGTACATAGACACATTGTTTCTTTCCAAAGGCGCTACAGAGTTTAAAGAAGCAGACAATCAGAGCTAGATACAGAGTATACAAATCAACAAATCACCTTTCTATTCTTCCTCAGGCAGTTGTGAAAACTAACTTAGCAACTAACAATACTGGCTGTCACGTTTCGAAGGCTGCCAATACATCAGGCACTCTTCTAAGAGGGAGAGGTCCTGCATCTCTCCATGCACTAAGGAAATCGATGCAAGGTCAAGTTTTCGGCGAAAGGGCGAAGCTGCCAACAATGAGCAGACATGACCCCAGGCAGTCTGATTCTGGACTTTTTCCTCTTCACATGGAGTTTTTCTTTAAGTTTCAGGAATGTTGGCTCAGGCCATATACAAAAGGAAGATGCATCTGGGAGGAGATGTTTAAACAAATGTAGGTCCCAGGATATGACTCTTGCCCTGGGCAGAGCTGCACCCAGGGCCACTCCCAGGTGTCCCCAAAATAAGGGGTGATCATTCCATGTGCATCTGTGTTTTTCTGCGCTCTTGGGCTGAATTCTTCCTTGGGCTTGTTTACTGGTTGCGCTAAGTCTAGAGGAAAACACTGGGAATGTGTTGTCCCCAGTTTGCGTTAAGTGCACAGACTTATTTTGCAGCAAAAGATTATAACTGGATCCAACCAAACAATGTGATGGAAAACATCATTTGCAGATCACAGCGCATAAACGGTATTCCAATTATTACCAGGCACTCACACTTGCTCTTTTTAGAAAACTGGTATTTATTCTTGAAACTCTTTAAGAATTCAAAACCCTGGTTCCAAGGGCATTCAGGGGAGCCCAGTCAGTGGGTGGCTGTAGGAGCTGGAGCAGGGCCTCGAAATCAACTGGAGGGAACAGAGCTGTGAACTTTGTCACTGGACTGAATAGTTCCAGAAGGGCGCTTTAAACTGAGGCCAAAACGACAGGAGCCCTGGAGGAAATCGTGCTCGACCTCCAATTTGTCAATACAGGACCTGAGGCAACCCTAGCCGAAGCCGTTCAGATGGCTTTGATGTCTACTGGGTGTAGAGAAAGGAAGAACAGCCAAGCAAACAGGGACCTCACTCTGCAGAGCTTACAAACCTGGGTCTTCTCACTCAGGTCACAAAGGGTCTTATGCTGTTGCCACCAGCATTCTGTGATTACCTGAGTGACAGAGGGCTGGCAAAAGGATAGGGTCCTCCGGCAAAGCAGAAAGCCACAAATGCTCCCTTATCTTGCTGGGGACTGGCCCCAGAGTACAGATGCTACAAGCTGCAGGTGCCTGAGACTGTGGAGGACGGCTTTGCCACCTCTCCGAATGCACCCCAGCCTGGGGAGACCCAGCCTGGCCAGGTTTGCCCACGCCTTCCAGGGCTTGGCATTCAGAGGATGGCTCCCGACCACGGCTATGCCCAGATCATTGCTTTTGGCCACACAAGAGGAACATCCTTTCTTACCCGCAGAAACTAGGTATCAGAATCACGCACGGCAGAGCCAGGAGGTTGGATCTGGGGACCAGCAGGTGGCACTCAGAATAGGGGTGCCATCTCCTTGGAGGGAAGGTGACGCACGTGCTTCAGGGGCACAGAGAAGTGTTAAGTGAGTGCTGCTGCCAGGCCCCCGTTTGCCCTGCCTGTCCCCCCACCCCGGGGGTGCGGGATGTTAGGAAACCGGGTCTACCTTACTGTTTCTCTCAATCCCTGTAGAACACAGGTGCTTCTGTCCAGTGTTCTAATGTGGATCTTCTGTCCAGGTGGCTGAGCTCAAGGCCGCAGCTCCGTGAACAGTGCTGGGTTCTGCTCTCACACAATTTCAGCTTGACCCGGGGCTGGCAACCCCCCGCCCCAGCCTGGGTTCTCATCCCACTGAGCCTGGCCACAGGCTGGTCTAGACCCCTGAAATCGGCCTGGCTCACCCAAGTTCTGCAGACTGGACCTCTGGCCCAATCCTGGCGCCCACCCCCTCCACCCCTAGGTCTGCCCCACCCCCCCCATCCTGCCCCCTCCAGCCTTCCCGGCCTTCTTCCTGCCCAAGCTCTCAGTGCATCCGGAGCTGCAGACAGGACCACAGAGCATGCCTCTGGAATGCACCATGTTCATCCAAAGAGATGTTTTCTCTCCATATCCACGCAACAGAGGGGAGTACTTGGACAGGGGAGTACTTTCAGCTTGACAGTGTGGACAGTGGAAGGCACAGAAGAGCATTTCAAAAGCAGTGCTTAACAGAGCCTTATCCCAGGAACACTCGGAGGCAGGACAGAGAGGGGTTATTGAAACAGGCTGCTTTCCTGCAGGATTTGTAAGAGACTTTCTTATTTCACGACGAGGAGGCTAGAGGGAGTTGCCACATGTATCCAACGATATTTTCCAAAAGCGGTCTCACAGGAGACACCTGGGCAATGACAAGGATATTCCAAAGCTGGAAAAGAGCAGGCAGAGGGGGAAGGGTCAGGGCGCCCCTTAGTACTCAGTGGAGAGCACATCTGGGAGTGGGGCCGCTCAGCACGCAGGCCTGTTTGGTTTGGCTCTGCCTGCCTTAGTTGCCAACATTTAAAACTCGGGGCCTCCCATAAAAATCTGGATTTCTGGCTTCTCTTCAAAAGCCGGCCATGCTGGGTCCGCGATCCCTCCGGGTAAGTCTGGAAGGCAGGAGCAAGGCTGCCTTCGAGAGAGCACTGAGACTTCAGGGCTGTTCCCTGTTGTCGCTCACCCTCGTTCTCTGCCTGTCTCCTGAGAGCCTTTGAGTTGAAACCCTTGCTTTCTACCTGCTTCTCCATCACTCCGAGCTTGATGGAAAATCATACTGGAGACGAAGATGTGACACCACAGGGCAGTCTTGGAATCGGTCTAACTTGTCAGGGGAGTGCACTCCTGCAAAATAAACTTCTTAGGTGTTCCCAGACTCAATATGGATGTGGGGGGGGGGTGCCCCATGTACAGTGGCAAGCATTTCTCTGACTCCAGCAGGATGTCCAAGAATTCAACTCGATTCTGACACTAGGGACCCAGAGACACCATCCGACCCCACAGCTGGAGGGTTCAGTCCCACCGGGCTACTCCCCACCCCCACATTGAGACCCCAGGCTCCTGCTTCTGACCACCCAGCACTGTAGAATGGAGGCTCCAATGCCCTCCCCTTTAGGGTCAATTAATGTGCTAGCACAACTCACAGAAGTCCTGGAAAGGCTAAGGTTGACCAGTTTATTAAAGGACATCATAAGGGATATGAGCCAGAAGAAGAGATGCATAAGGAGAGGTAGGGGAAGGGTCTTCCATGCTTCCCCGGGACCAGTCTCCCCAACCTGCTGGTGCTCACCAACCCAGAAGCTCTCCAACGTAGTCCTTTGGGGTTTGATGGAGGCTTCATTGCATCATCACGATTGACTAAGTCCCTGGGCACTGGCTGATTTTATCTCTAGCCCTTCTCCCCTCTGAGGAAGGCCTGGGAGTGGCGCTTAAAGTTCAACCTTTTAGTAATTTGGTTGGCTCCCTGGGCAACCAGCCCCCATCCAAAGGTGCTTTCCAAAAGCCATCTCATTAACATAACAAAAGACCTTTATCACTCTCAACACTCAGGAAATTCCATGGTTTTTGGGAGCTGGGAGCTAGAAACTGTGGATGGAGACCAAATATTTATGAGGTATATGTTTTCGTCATTTGACCAAATCGATATTTCTTATTAATCACAATATCGCACTAACTATGGTCATTTCATGAAAAGTCGAAGGCAGAGGGTGGATCTCACTCTGAGAGAGACAGTGGGATAGCACAGACAGGGCTGGGGGGCTCAGAGATTACCTTCATCTTCCTTAGACTTCTGGGCTTTCAGAAGCCCAGAGAATTCATGGTGCCCCTTTCCTAAACTAACAGTAGTAATTTTGACAATGTTCCTATCTGATAGTGCATACTCTACCACGCACAGGGGGCATTTATAGGCTTTTCATACCCCTGAGAGGTAGGAGGCATTATCTGTGTGTGCACAAGCAGACCACAGGGCCCGCACAGTTATGAGGGCTTGCAAAGGCCAGGCCACTACTTAGTGCTGGCTGTGGGCCGGTCAGAGGCCCCTGGCTCCCCACCCTGCGACTCTCAAATTCCATGGCCCCCCAGAGATAAGGGCAGAAAAACATGCCCTGCTCCCTGCTGCGATAAAGGATCAAGTTCCAAACACTCCATGATTATCCTGGCTGTGGCCACAGGCAACATTAATTCTCCTATTTGGATAGGAGTCAGCAAGATTTTACATCAGGCGTCAATGCCAGCAAAGCAAAGGATAACTAACATGAGCATCCCAAGGGGCCAGAATTAAAAATGTCTGATTAGCCTCAGATGTAGGGCTCGGGTGTGCAATCTCCATGCAAACTCACAGAACAGACCTGGAGATTACTGTAGAAAGCAACTTTTTTTTTTAATGTTTATTGGATGAAGAATGAAATACCGGTAATTTTTCTCTGCTCTCATAGATGCAAACAGCACAGGCTAACACACTGTGTATGTGTGTGTGTGTGTGTGTGTGTGTGTGTGAGGGAGAGAGAGAAAGAGAGAGAGAGATGAGGGTGTGGGGGAGGAAGGGAGCAAGTGCAACCTTCTAATTCCTGTCAGATGAAGTACAAACTTGGCCTTGAAATGGTCCATAAGATTGACGAGCTATACGTTAAAACTGTTAGAGGGTGTAATTAACAAATAGACAAATGCTCACAATAAATCCCGAGGTAAAAAGAAATCAAAATAAATTATTACTGACACTACAGTGACATTAACCAGGTAAAGATTTGTGTGTTCATATGGACAAAGCGGGAGCTAAACATGAAAAATACAAAGGCATTCATTTGTTTTGGTGATCGAGTTGTGAATTTTGGGGGAGCGTTCTCCTTTTTGTTAATATTTCAATAACACTGTGTGACTGGTTCTTAAAATTATCTACAGGATGAAAAAACTGATGGGCCACAGAGAATTAACCTTCTTCTTAGAAGAATGAAGAAAGAGACAATGGCAATGGGGTGCTGGGACAAGGTCAGACAGATAAGCCAGGTCTACAGAACAGAGAACGGGGGGCATATACATAATCCAAAGTAGGGCTGGGAGTCAGTGCAAAAAAATAGATATCCTTCTCCACATCACACCCGAAAATAAACCCAGGTAGTTGAGAAGCCCAAATGTGAGAAAGCAACACTAAACTTTTATAAGAAATTCACATAGTCTTTAGTCCTTCAGGGTATGAGAAGGGGGTCTCTTAAAAATGCAAAGACTATACACATTCAGGAGAAAAGCGACAAATTTAAAAATATTAAAATCAAAAAGCAATTTTTATGCAACAAGAGAAGACAAAGTTACATTCAAGGCATAGTCTTAAAGACTCCCTGTGTGGAGTAAAGAACTGATCTACAGAGTAAGAAGAAATTAATGAATTTTTTAAAAAAAGTAATGTCCCAGTTTTTTGTTTGTTTGTTTGTTTGTTTTTTTAAAGGGCAGTCTATGGAGGTGCCTGGATGGCTTGATCGCTTAAGCAACGCATTCTTAATTCTGGCACAGGTCATGATCTCAGGTCATGGGATCTAGCCCCATTCAGGTTCTGCGCTGGGTGTGGAGCCTGCTTGAGATTCTCTCTCTGCCACTTCCTCCATCTCTCTCCCCATTCTTGGGCACACTTTTCTCTCTCTCAAAATAAAAAATTAAAAAAAATTAAAAAGGACAGTCTATAGAATGGCAAGTCATGGAAGAAGAAAATCAAAGTGGTAATGCACATATGACAAGATTGCATTCTTACTAATCAGAAAACTGAAAAGCACGTGAGAAGCGGAGGTGTACTGATCACAGGTGTTGGTGCAGGTGTGGATGTCAGGCCGTTGGGAGACCACTGTAGGGCCTGTAAACCCAGACACTCGTTTTGGAGGGCAATTTGGCAACAGTTCATAGTTGAGGATGGGTTTTTCTGGATATGTACTCATCTGTCCTCTAGAAAGCGCTCTGTGTGTAAACGGAGACATATGTCCAACTTCCTCATTGTTTCCAGGCTGTGGAAAACCAGTATGACCTACGTGCCCATTAATTAAAAAGTAGAAAAATAAATGAACTCATAAGACATATATCATCACGGATCGATGTTAAAACATGATGTTGAGTGGGAAAGGACACTGAGTGTATGGTACCATTTATATAAAAGGAAAAACAAACAAGCCAATCTTGGGTATTACTTATAACCACCTACAAGTCTAGAAAGAGTCTGAAGACCCGGTTGTGGATCGCGAGCCCCCACATCGGGGAGTGGCAACTTTGGAGGGCGCCTGCCGTGTGTTGGTCGGGTCACCGTGAACAAAGACCTTCCTCGCCGAAGCTAGGATGGGACCCCCCTCCAGCTGTCCCCTGACTCACCTTGGATGCCAGTTCCCAGAGCTGTTCCTCTCCCACATGGGGCTCTTGTGGGGACCCGGTTCTGGAGTTCCAGCCAGGTCCTGGTCACTGCCGTCTTCCTGGTCTGTGGCCCACTTATCTTTGGATTTCGAGCTGTCGTGTTGGGAGTCCAGGGAGATGATGTCTGAGGGGGAGCTCACCACTCCAGAGTCCTCAGCTGTGTCTTCTGATGCGAAACAGCTGCTGACAGACACTGTCTCCTCGGCCTCAGCCAGCACCGCTGGGACCCTGTCTGTGCCGCCGGGACTGCTGGGGCCCAGGGGCAGGCTCGCTGGACAAGACACGGCAAGGACAGGTCGGCCAGCATGTTTCCACACCAGCCTGCCTGACTCACCTGCAACTGGAATTCAGGGCGCGAGGAATCAAGCAAGACCTGTTCCAACCCAACAGCTCCCTCCAGAAACATTTTAACTTGGAGGAACCGAGGCATATATGGGATCGAGAGCAAAACTGTCCCTCAAAAACCACATCACAAGTCAGACTTTTTGGATTTTTATCCCCTATCTGACTCTGGGCAAGCATATTTAAAAATTCAGATGAATGACACAGTGAACGCAGTTCTGCGAAGTCGTTTTAAAATGAGTTCTTTAAAAAATAACATAATCATTCCCGAATATAAACAGATTTATAAATAGCTAATGCTGTCTGGGAACTTCTGACCAATGTTCAGTATAAACATCTGAAATATTAAAGGTGCGCTGTGTCGGCATCTGGCCCCCTCTTCATTTTTATTTTATTTATCCCCCCCTTCATTTTACACATGAGACCGGGAGATCTGGTCCAAAGAAGAGGTGATCTTAGAGGATCACCTCCAAGAAAAATGAAAAAGAACCAGAACAAAAGTGTGTTGGGTGGAGGTCCTCTGGCCCCCTAAGCATTAAGTGAGCTTTACACAGCAGAAAAAATGAGACACAGAGGTTTGCAAGGATCAGAGTTCCATGGAACTTAAATATTAATGATGGGGGAACACTGTAGCCATTTGGCAACCCTAACCAGCAAGCTCTTCAGACACAGATGCATTAAGCTTGCAAGCAGAGTGAGCTCCCGGGTTCTCTGAAGTCACTCCTCGCTCATGCCCAGAGAAGGACAGGAGCACCCAACTTTGGACCGGCTACCTAGCCTAGCAGGGCTGTTTTCTTTTAATTTCATGTAGAAACAGATTTTAAACTTCAGTATCTCAGCCCTGGTGGGCCAGGAAGTAAGGACTATGTTGTGTTGGGAGCATCAGTGTATTTTATTTATTTAGTATTTGTAATTTTTTTTTAAATTTTGTTTCAAAACCATTCCTCTGATACAGAGCTGCTGGGCGCCTAATGTGAATACAGGCCATAGGCGTTCCCAGGGCTCGCTGCACATAATCACGCACCGACACCAGGAGCCAGCGTCCCTGTCCCCAACCTCGCCATGGCTTTCACAGGACAGCACACTGGCAAGGTAGAATTAATAAGCCCCAAACAGCGCCAAGGAGAACATTCTGTCAGGGGCTGGCTTGAGATCCCAAACAATAAAATAAACAAAAGAACAAAAATTAAAAAAAAATAGACATTTCACAACAGAGCTCAAAAGTAAAGACCAGAACACAAAGGAGGAATTGTTTAGAGAAGCAGAAATGCACAAGGCAACGTGTCCGAATGCAGTGAACGCTTTTGACAATGCCCGCCTTCCCTAGGCGTTCTTCCTGGCTTTTGTTGCCCAGCTCTTAATGAGAGGGTAAATAGAAAGAGGAAACACTGCCTCCGGACCAGGACAGCCAGACCCTCCCTGTCCCTGTTCGCTGATGAGCTGTCGCACCTTGAAGGCTGCCGGCCGTGCTGCCCACACAGCGGGTGACTCCACCACGTGATGGCATTCTGGGGACCCCGCTCAGAGGAGCGCCACCGCACAGCCATCAACGGCAGCCCAGATGGCCAAGCCAGACCCCTTTTCCCTGCCTTCCCTTTTGTCACTGTCACACAACAAGTAGGTCAATTAAATTCACACTTTTTCTTCTATGTGGTGTAGGACACCAGGGAAGAGCATAAAGATTTCAGGTCACAGAAACCTGCATTCAAATCCCAGCCGAGCAGTTGAATGGCAGCTAGGGCAGGGGTCTGGATGGACCCCTCGGTCTCAGTTTTGTCTGGGAGGAGGCTCATGGGCCACAACAGGACTTCAGGGAGGGCTCGGTGTGATGCCCATCCACAGTGCAATGGCCTGGTATGTGTCCACAGCTGGTGGGAGGGGCGCTATGGGGGTGTGTGTGCCAAGATGGAAAGGGCTCGGTGATCAGACTCAGGACACAGATTTCTAATCCAAGAGTCTTGGCAATCGGGGGACACATGGTTGAAGAGGGGACAGACACGTACACAGAGACCAACGGTGCCATATGCTAATTCCAACTCTAGGTGCGTTTGCACAGGTTGAATGGGGCTGGCTGGTCAGAGGGAGGGCTCAATGAACAGCAGGCACCAGATAGGTGCTCCGTGCAGCCCAGGCCCCCTTCTTCCCACCAGCAGTCACTTCTCGAATGGGAAGTAACCCCAAGGGGTCTACTCCCTGAAGCTGACCTCTCAACGGGTCCCACCTGCAGCTGGGACATTCTCCTGACCCACACAAGCCCTGGAAACTCAGAATGCATCCCTGGTGGACGGGGGACTCCAAGCCCACATGGTTCCCTTTCTCTCCAGTTATGAGATCCAGAATGCTGGTCGGGGCTTGCTTTGTACCCTTCAGAAGTTTTGAGGAGGGAAAAAAAGTTGAAAGTCACTGCTCTAAATTAAGCCAACTGCAAACCTAAAGGGACAAGGTGTGAGAAGGCATCTGGAGCGTGTACGTGTGAAACTATTTTCTCGATACATGGTAAAGACCGCAGTTACCGGAGCTCCCCTCTTGCCCAGGCGAGCCCTCCACATCTCATGGATCCCTTTCCAGGGCCTGGGTAGCTGCATCCTTGAACCCGCTAGGCAGGTGTTCAGTGAACACTGCCCACCCTGCCCCCCGCCCATGCACCATGCAGGGGATCAGGGAGCCAGAGCTGGGCAGGAGCGTAAGGGCAGTCCTGCTCTCAGGAGGGTGGTCACACAGGCACTGGAAGGACAGGTGCATAAATGCCGAGGGATAAGGAACGGGAGCAATGCCACGTGCAGCAGGTGGTGGGGATGTGTCGGCAAGGACGGGAGGACAGAACGATGGCAGTGATGGGGGCACTCAGCCCAGGGGACAGGCCAAGGAGAGAGTGGCACATCCAAGGGCTCAGATTCCTGTGAGCGACTTCCTGCCCCACTTCTTGGGGAGCCGTCAAAGATGGCACCGATCTGGAAATAGGAAGGACCATTCCTGGGAGGGTCCAACCTGGCTCGTTGTGATTTTCATGTCTGTCTGCAGTCAGTTCTGTCAGTCTGAGAATCTTTGCTTGGAATCAGATACCCCCCTCCTCACTCGCCCTGCCCCGACTTCACATCTTTTCTCTGCTGGGCTGGTTTCTATTAACCCTGGGAGCTGTAACATGTTTTGACAATTTCTGAATATAAGGGTGCAGGAGACTTTTTTCTTTATCGATAAACAGAAGCCCCAAACATTAACGCTTGGAGGTGCTTTGGCTCTCATGAGATTGGGGCCTTCTAGATCCTTCTGTGCACGCCTCACCTCCCTCACTTAGCCCCCGATTCCATGAAGTTAGTGGTCCAGGGACCCGAGCTTGACATCCAGGGCAGATGGACAAAGGCTGGATTAAGAGCCTGAATCCCGCACTGAGGTCCAAGTTCTGCTCTGAACTTGGAATAGCCTTTCCCCTTTCTGTAAAATAAGCAGGTTCTGATAAGCTCTAAAGTCCCTTTCAGACACAGAATGCTACCATTCTCTGAAATCCTAAATCAAAATGTAAGACCCAAAGATTCTTCGGATAATTGACTGGTGACTAACTAGGAATTGTAAAAGGAATATGGCAACATTGATATCCTTTCCTCTGTCTTCTGTTGGCTCTAAAAGTGTAGCTCATGATTTCTGAGTTAATTAATTCGCTGGCAAGTTTGCTCTTCTCTTAAGGTGTGAACAACATTTTGGAGCTAAAAAGTTATCATGGCAAGATTTTTGCAAATGTGAAAAACACACTTAATTTGTCGTTAGCAGAATCCTAATACAAATTCGTGATTAAATTCTCTTCCAAATGAACAGCCGTAAAACCTGAATAAGAAATACTAACCCTTTCATTGTCCTCCACCTTAACTTTATGATGGCATGGTTCCAATATCATTCGATCTAAACGAGAGCTTCAGGAAATTTCTCTAGCTAAGACATAAGGAAGAAAATGCTCATTTAAGGCTCCCAATTCCTCAAGGTGAACACCACTGTGTTCCATTCAATACGAGTTTCGTTGAGTTTTTCTTTTACAAAGTCGCCAAAGAAAATTTCAAACACTACATCTAAGGAACTTCCAAGGACTTTTGTAACAGATTCAGTTTTGAGTGATTTTATTAAATGCAAAGGAAAGATCACATGTCCTGTGGTATTGTTCACTTGCGGGTCACTACCAAGGGAGACTTCCCCGGGTCACGTCCACCACATGGATGGGGCCAGAGAAAATGTCTCACAGGCTTCTTCGCCATCTTAGCACGCCATTCATAGCCAGGAAGCAATGCTCCTCCTTCATCTCCATCTACTGTGAATTAGATCCCTATGTTCTAGATACTGGGAATAAAGGCAAAAATAAGGGAACTCCTGGCAAAGTGCCCCGGAACCAGTGGTACAAACTGGTAGGTGCATGTTAGTAATTTTCGTCATATACATCCCCTAGTAATTTTGAACTGACCACTAAGTACTCCTAACATTTTTAATTGACACAGGTAAATTTCCATCATGAGTTCAATAGGTTGCAACAGAAGTAATTTCTACTGCTCTGTAAATATTAATACTTTAAACAATGTTTCTTTCTTCCTTCCTTCCTTTTTCCTTTTTTTTTTTTTTTTTTTTTTTTTAGAGAGTGAGAGAGAGCATTAGGGGGTGGAAGGAGGAGCAGAGAGAGGAGAGAGCACCTCAATTTGGCTCCATGCTCAGTGTGGAGGCTGATGAAGGGCTTGAGCTTATGACCCTGAGATAATGATCTGAGCCAAAATCAAGACTCAGACACTTAGAACTGACTGAGACATCCAGGTGCCCCCAAAATGTTTCCATTTTTAAATGTAATCAAAGGAATCTGAACGAGATAGTATTTTGATACCCACAAGCCCCCATGTAACAGGGAGCAAGCAAATTCTTTTAACAGGCAGTGTTTCAGAGTATCTCATTTTTCCGGAAGTGATTTCTATTCCGCGACTGCGTAGCATCTCATCCGTTGAACTACTTTACCCTTGAGAGCTTTTTATATTAATCACATTTCCTTGTATAAAATATGTATATAAATTAACTTTTTATTTTTATTTCCTCTCACCATAACATGGCAGTGGTTACCCCTGTGATAAGTAACAGAAAGCAGTCAGTACAAATGGCATAAATATTTTAGAAATTTTGACACTTGTTAAACAAAAAGGTAAAATTTCATTGAAAGGGCCTCTCACAGTGAGCTAGATGAGGCTTTTTTCAATTAATTCCTTTAAAATGACTGGATTATTTATCGCTAGCACGGGACGGGGTTTGCCATAATGGAGGCTCATATTTTTCATTCTTACCGGCATTAAGCACCAGGAAGCCTTGTTCACATGAATAAGTACAGGTCAATTAAGCCTTTAAACTCTTCCTCTGGTATATATCACTTAATTGATCTTTCATAAAGTTTATGTTTAATGAGCTGTAAGTCAATGACTCGATTAGATTCTTTGTCAGTTTGGTTGGAGAGAAGACTTGGGAATCACCTGATGCTCAAAAGAATCTGCTGACAGGTCCTTTGACTTCTTACATGCTCACTCCTCTAGCAAGAATTCCACTGGTCCTTCCATCAGGCACCAAGAACAGGTCTGCCCATCTCAGGGAACCGCACCCAAGTGGGATTCCCGATGGCTGAGTGTTACACCTGTGTTTTGTGAGGGAGGAGAAGGGTGTTCCTCCAAGTGGAGGGGGCAGGGGTGCTGGCACTGAGGCTGCCCCCAGGTGAGCTCCCAGGCAGCTCACTTAAGATCAAATACAGAAATGGAGGCATAATCCTCATGGATTTCCTTGGAAAGTCTCAGTGTTCTCCAAAGGAAATGCCTCCCCCAGGTTAAAACCACCCACACAGGGGTGCCTGGGTGGCTCAGTCAGTTAGGTGTCTGCCTTTGGCTTAGGTCATGATCTCAAGGTCCTGGGATCGAGTCCCACACTGGGCTCCCTGCTAGGTGGGGAGTCTGCTTCTCCCTCTGTCTTCCACTCCCCCTGTTTGTGTGCGTGCTCTCTCTCTCAAGTGAAGACATATTTTAAAAAACCACCAACACACACAATACAAGTCGGGTTAAGAGCTGGGGTAGGGAGCACATAGAGAGTGCCCCAGGAAGACAGAAGTGGGGTTGCTCTTTCTAACAAGAGTGGACATGAAAGTGACAATTGAGTGAAATCTTGAAACAAGCATGGGGTGGGAAGGTGGTGTACAGAAGGATCAAAGAATGTGTAGTGGCAAGGAAACTTGAGGCCAAATGGGAAATGTCAGGTTCTGTTGAAATTGGTTGGGCTCTGTGTTGTCTCCTGGGCTGCATAGCATCCTGTCCATGTGGAGGTATGTGAAGAGGATGGGTGTAGAGGAGACCCTC
This sequence comes from Mellivora capensis, assembly GCA_004024625.1. NCBI lineage: Eukaryota > Metazoa > Chordata > Mammalia > Carnivora > Mustelidae > Mellivora > Mellivora capensis. The sequence continues at coordinate 31,196 of PISX010006939.1, read as the reverse complement.
TGTCACCAGTATTATATGGATTCTGCCTTGACTGGTGGCCCTAATCCTGCCTACCTTCTTTTCCTCTAGTTCATTCCTTTGGTAGTTTGCTCAAAAGTTCAGGTATTCATTCCTCTTCAAAATGACAGCTTCTCTTGTTGGATGGGCACTATTTAACATTTAACATTAGTGTTCTGGTCCAAAAGCCCCACAGACTGGGGCCTCTCAAAGATACTGGTGGTGCAGAAAAACAGGCAGCCAGTTCACTGGAGAGCATTATTATAGACACACACACACACACACACACACACACACACACTTCTTCAAGAAGGTAGGATAATGAAGACTTTGAAAATACCCATGAATCTAAAATAGCCCAATTCTCTTAAGAGTCAAGTCATATATTCTTGGTATCAGTCAACCCATATTTCTCTAGAGTTTAATCCTAATCCTAGAATCCTGATATTCCCCGGGGAAATGGGGAGAAAAGTTTCAATTTCCACCACTGTAAGGCAGGGCTGAGTTACAATCACTATCCTGTAAGGACATATATAGGGAACAGATGCTGCTTTTGTCTGTCCAGCACTATCCCCCTCCCTGTTGGTGTGAAATGAAATCCTCCCTTTAGGTGGATAAACTATTTCTCAGTATCTGGGAATATCTAACAACTGCCCCTACCTATCTAACAACTAATATCTAACAACTGCCACGGAGGGTGGGCATGAGGTGGACCAAAATCTGGCCATTTTAAACTGTGCACACAACAGTAGAGCCAAAGAAGGACATGTGAAGGACATGTCCTAAGCTAGACAAATCAAGACCCATCTCTGGACCTTCCCACCAGAGCTCCTGGGAATGGGAATGGGGGAGTATTGGATAAACAGTAGTCACTTGGACTAGCACACAGAGAGAGCTTGTCCACAGATGGGGGAAAAACACAGTCCTATGACAGTAATTGGGTACTGGGATTCAGCCATGACCATAATGAGGATTCATCTCTTGGTATCCTCAGTTATGTGAGCCAAAAAACTCCCACAAAAACCCATTTTTCTTAACTAGTTCAAGATATGTTTCTGTCTCTTGAAAATAAAGAATTGGGTCTAATCAATGTGTAAATTGCCCTGATATTTTCATAAATATACCTACATATTTATTAAATATAAACACCATAATGTCAAATATATTTACTATAAATATTAGATACATTAATGTATTTATTAATAGAGTAACTAGACATATAACATATATAAATATGTAATTTAAATATATAATATACAAATTAATTATAACATCATTAAGTATAGCATAGAAATAGAAAATACAATTACAAATATACATCTATTTTGCATTATGGGGTTTCCATTACGGGAAATTTTATGAAATGAGATAGTTGCATATCACATGGTTCTGTTTTCTAGATTTATTTTCCATTATTTGAGTTACATATTTTAGTAGTTGTATTTTCAAGACAATTTAATTTGGATCCAGTTTATTCTCTAAGCCCTCTTGTGTCTGAAGATTGTTTTCATTTAACCTTCATCCTTGACCATCAGTAAGGCTAAATCCAAGCAAGATTCAGTTTACAATCTTTCTTCAAGACTGTATTCTCAATCCCTTCTTTTCTGGCATCCTGCCTCACAGATGAGAATCCATATGCTACCAGGGTTCTTTTGAACTATCTATAACTTTCTCTCTTGAAGCTGGTAATAATTTCCTCTTAATCTGTGAATATCAAAATTTCATCAAAGTGTGTCTGTATTTAATGTCCAAGAACTTTTGGATTTTTTTAATTCATTTATTTATTCACCTGTTCTTGTTTTATGTATGTGATAATCTATTACAATTCTCTGAAGCAATGACAAAAATATTTAAAGTTCTATTCTGTTTCCTAAATTAACTCTACTTCCTTGGGGGGTCGGTTCTTCTGATGAGTTTGTTGCCCCTCTTTCATGCATTAAGAAAAAAAATTGTTTAGTGATTCTTGACTGCTTATTTTTTTTTTTAAAGATTTACTTTCTTATTTATTTTAGAGAGACAGAGAAAGAGAGAGGTTGCATTCCAGTGGGGGAAGGGAGAGAGAAAAGGAAAGAATCTCAAGCAGACTCCACACTGAGTGTAGAGCCTGACATGAAGCTTGATCTCATGACCACGAGATCATGACCTGAGCTGAAACCAAGAGTCAGACACTTAACCGACTGAGCTATCTGGTGCCCCTCTTGACTGCTTTCATGTGTTTAAATGAGGGTGTCAGCAATAGTAGGGAGTGGAATTATTTCACACATATGAACATCACTGTTTCCTTGGGATACAATAGAAATCCCTATGGCAATTGGGCATGGGCAGAGTTCCATGGCGCAAAGAGGGAAGTCACTTTCTGGGGAGGACTCCAGTGGGATGAGGTGTGCAGTTTCTCTCAGCAGCCACAATGGTTCATAATGGCTGACTGTCCTTCAGCTAAGTTCAGCCATCTTAAAACTAAAGTTTCATTCTGTTGTCCTATGCCTGCTTTAGCAATAGAGATGCAGGATTACTCTTTTATCCTGATGTCTGGCTTTAAAGGTTGTCTAAAATATTAGACCATTGGCTACTTACTATCAGATAATATGGTCCGACCTCAACATTTGAAAACCCTACAATGGTAGCTGGATTTGACACTCTCCACTGTCCAGATGGACATTTATGTACCTCCAATTTAATCCAATGCCCTCTGCAATGTGGGTATCATTATTCATATTTTGCAAATTATAAAAGAAGCCCCAGCCAAAAAATTATTTCATCTATCCCTGAGGATACATATTGCAAAAACATACTCTGCTCAGACCCATTAAAGGGGCAAGTCCATTCAAAATCACACAAAATCACCTGTTATGCAAGAGCCAAATTAAAGTTCTTTCACCAAGAAATGGATTTTAGGGAGAATTCCTATATGTAAACTTTTCTAAGGGAAAAGATTTTCTTCCCTATTCTATGGAACAAATCTTGATGCCAGTTGTCCAGGAATTTCAGTATATTCTAAACTATGTTTGAGAAAAAAGCTCAGTCCTTTTGCATATGTATATTTCTGGGGCTTCATTTCTGAAGGAAGCATGTAATTCATGCTGGCAAGAACAAAGCCGATACTTTAGTTTTCATCATCAAAACAGAAATCCTGTCTCCAGGTCGTCTAGAATGTTAAAACGCATGAATTGTATTTAATCAACACCTCAGAAAATTTGACGTTCTGGGACTTTCCAAGTTGCCAAGGGGCTCGATTTTGAATCGACTATGAGTCAGGTCTGGCGTGAAGCAAAGGTGAGTCATTTGCATTTCAGATAGGCAATCTAAGAAAAATACTGTCCATTTCTTCCGTTAGTTTCTTCCATGATCTATCCCTTATCACCAGAACTTTAGAGAACAAAATGTTTAGCTTTCTAGAACATTCTGTTCAGCCACTGCTACTGACCTAAGACTGGCATCAAAGTGACCAAATGAGGAATGTTTCTGGAGTCTTATACAGAGCTGTTGTTAGCATCCATTATATGCTCAGGCTTTCATAAAAGGAACCATTTTAATTTGTCCTAAAATTTAGATCTTCCTCTTTCCCTGTTTTGATTAAATGGACGTGTCATTTGACGAAGTGTTCTCCCTCATCTTCCTGTGCCCAGGCCCCCATCCTTTGGTTGTACCAAGATGGGGAGATCACGGAGTACAGACAAAATTGTCACTGCAATAAAACATCTCAGTAGATGTTCTTAAGAAAAACTAAACAGGGGCACCTGGGTGGCTCAGTGGGTTAAAGCCTCTGCCTTCGGCTCAGGTCATGATCCCAGGGTCCTGGAATTGAGTCCCACATCGGGCTCTCTGCTTGGCAGGGAGCCTGCTTCCTCCTCTCTCTCTGCCTGCCTCTCTGCCTACTTGTGGTCTCTGTCTGTCAAATAAATAAATAAAATCTTAAAAAAAAAAGAAAAACTAAACAGAAAAAAGAAAACTCTCTGCTTTTTTTCATTCTTTCTGTAATATATGTTAGATTATAAAGTTCTTTCTCCGTCGGTCTGTCCTTTCATTTCCTTACTCATGGTTTCTGAAGTTCTACCATCTGTAACATCTACTAAACATTAACACTTCCAGCTGATGGGCGTAGGAATATCTTTTTTTCCTTTTTCCTTTCAGTGCTCAGGCCTGGGGACCTGAGGAACTCCTGCCCTCCTTGCTTTGGTGGCCAGATGGGTTCATCAAGAGGCTAAGGTTTGGGGCACCTGGGTGGCTCAGTCAGTTGAGTGTCTGACTCTTGGTTTCAGCTCAAGTCATGATCTCAGGGTCCTGAGATTGAGCCCTGCGTTGGGCTCTGTGCTCAGCGGGGAGTCTGCTTGCCCCTCTCCCTCTGCCCCTCCCCTCCTCACTCATTTATAAATAAATACATACAGTGTTGAGAGAGAGAGAGAGAGAGAGAGAGAGAGAGAGAAGGACTAAGGTTTTTCTGTTGAATTGAGGCTACTGTAATGTTTTTTCCCTCACCCTGGACTGATCGGCCTACAGTGACTTTCTGAATTTTTCTCTAGGCATCTCCCTGTGCTGATGGTTGCTTCTTTCCACTCCTCTGTTTCAAGGGAGGGGCGGTCCCTTGAGGGTCTCCTTGCTTTCCTGTGCCGTGACTTCATCCTTATTTTCAGGCCAATACAATTTCATTTACTCTCTTGCAAGCTCAGCTATGCATTTTAAAGGAGGTTCATTATCTGAGTTCCAGCACCTGGAGATGCTCCGTAGCAGAAGGGGTTTCAGGGCATTTCACCCACGACATGGCTGGCGACATAAGGAACCTCAACTTATTTTAACTTCAAATGTGCTTCCCACCCACAGTCCCTCTTGTCTCAGAGGCCACCCCAGTTACCCAGGCTCAAACCCTTCCTCCCTTCAGGGCAGGAGACTCAGAGGCTTGGCTAGATAGTGGCACAGGCAGGTGGAGAAGCTCGAGAAGGCCCCCGTGCAGAGCAGGATGTGGGGAAGTTTCCAGCAGGAGAAGCCACTGAATATGATCTCAGAGTCGGCCGTCACACGCATTCCCACCCTGACACATTCGCTCCCGCTCAGAAAACGACTTCTCTTTCCTCTTGAAGGTCTTCCTCCTCTGGGAGAGCTCAGGCTCTCCCTCTTCCATGACCTCGGAGCTCTCCAGCTGCTTGGGCTCACAGGCCTCCCTCGGCCTTGCAATACTCATGCCACCATCATACTGTGTCTCCCTAGCTTGGAAGCACGCCCCTGCTGGAATGCAAGAGTGCTTCTTCCGTCTATGGTGGCAGTGCGGACTCCAGGAAACGACACGGGTGGAGGAGACAGCAGGACACAGAGTCAAGGCTGAGGCATGGCAAGACACAGACATGAAGGTAATCAAAGCTGTGATTACCATCAGTAGGCACTCGGCCTCACTGGACCACTTAGCTGCAGGCATCCCAGTCCCCCCGGGAACCGTGGTTCTTTAGGCCTGCAGCAGAATCCCGCGGAGGGCTTATTAGAATAGAGAGTTCAGCGATCCCTCGCCCAAAGATTCAGAGGGTCTCAGGTAGGGGCCTGGGGTATCCACTGTTCACATGTTCCCAGTGATGCGGCGGCTGCTGGCCCAGGTCTACACTTCCCCCAGCCCATCACAGGCCACCTGGCCAGCTCGTGCTTCTCCTCTTGCTGAGCCGCACCTGGAACAGTCTACTTTTAAGCTCGGTAGCTTCCATCCCCTCCTCCTAACACGTCTTCATGGCTGTGTTTCAAAGACGGTGACTCCCCCCACAAAGGGCGCTGGAGGTAATGAACAGACTCGTTAAAAAATTCCTGTTCAGTCCCCACTCCCAAGATACAGGGGCGGTTTTCTCCACTGAACATTCTGCACGATGACACCTCAAAACAGCAGGGCAGAAAGAATTACTTCTGGGAATTATATCAGGAGAACTTTGGAAAGATGACGAGGATGTGACTTACAGACACAACACACACCCCACGTGGTTGGAAAATAGGCTCACAACAAGAAGAAAAGAAATTACATTGGGAAGGGGTGAGGAACTGGTTGGGGAAGGACAGGTGCATGGAGCAAGTGGTCCTGGAGTCCTGATCTGGAGCAGGAGATATGAAACAGACGGAGAAACAGGACTCCAAAGTCATGCGGGTCGAAAAGGCTGTCACAGACCTAGTGAGACACACCTGGACCTGTTACCTGGGAAAGAAGCCTCAGCAACAACAGAGTGAAAGCAGGAGTCTCCAAGGACCACGGTCTCCTATTTCTGCAATGCTACCTTTCCCAGCAACTTCCATCCCATCGCTTCGCTGGCTGATTTGATGATTTCTGCCTTTCTGATCATTTGTAGAAATCGCCCGATGCTTGGGACCGACTGAGTAGGGCAGACTGTAAACATGGCTTATTCCACCTGGGTCTGGACTAACGTGGAAAACAAATTTCTAATATCAAGAAGACACACTCACAGGCAGGTGCTTGTTTCAACGTAAGTTCCCTCCAATAATTTTTAGAAATCATAAAATGCTAACATGCCATCAGAAGTGAGTACTTATTCCCTAAAATGACGGTCAGCATCAGCACCTGTCATTTTAGGAAACTTACATACAATTGTTTTCAGCCTTGTCCAAAGCCAACAGACTGCAAAGCCGGTAAATTAAACATCTCACACATAAACCACCTGTCTAACTCGTTGTTACAATGGCCCCAAATAACTTGGCTTTATTGGCCAGAAACTACTCATGTCAGCAAAACCCACTGATACCCAAAATAACCCGCCTGGAGATGCCAAGGCTCCAGCCTCGGTTGTTAGGACCTGGCGCTGGGATTCCAAGATGGACGCCGGCCCCCTGGGACGTGAGGGACCCACCTTGTCCTCGAGCGCACCTCATTGCTTCCATCCCACTTAGAGACATTCCCCTACCACTGCGCTTTATCGGACGTTTTCTATTGGGATTCTTTTAAGCTTTAAAATAAAGTTGTTGTTTTTTTGTTTTTTTTTCCCCTGTGATGTAGAAAGGGAAACTCAATTGGAAAAAAAAGAATAACCAGTCATCCCATGATGCCTTTACATTTGGTTGCTTTTCCTTCTTATCTTTATTTTTAAAGATGTTTTTATAACAAATACATAAAAAATTGCATTTTAAAAAGATTGTAGATATTTATGGATCTAGAGAGTGTGGGTGGGGGGAGGGGCAGAGGAGGGAGCGTGAGAGTCCCAAGCAGACCCCACGTTGAGCACAGAGCCCTAAGCGGGGCTTGATCTCACGACCCTGAGATCATGACCTGAGCAGAACCAAGAGCCGGAGGCTTAACCGACTGAGCCACCCAGGTGCCCATGTGTAAGAAAATTTGTTAAGCATCTGGAGAAAAGCAGACCTATGACCCTATTGATATTTAAGTACTTAATTTATACTCAACTGACTGAACACACTCCTTCCTTCCTGCACCTTTTGGATCTGTTCGGGAAAACAGCATATAGATGCAGAGATGGCCTCGAGCAAGTTAGTCCCTGCAGTCTGACTCTCTCATCTGCAGATGAGAAGAATCCCAATCCCTCGTTCAAGGTCGCATGGTGGGGACGGATGCCAAGGCGTAGGCAGGAAGTGAGGGCAGCGTCTGGAGCCCACTGAATGCTCCGTAATAGCCCTTGCGACAAGTCTGTGCTTCTTCTGAGCCATCAGTCCACAGGCGGAGGCGATCACGGTGTCCCCCAAACTGGCGAAGCCATGAACCACCTCGATTGCATGGGGTTTCAGAGCCCGGCGACTGCAGGCTCTGAAGGACTTCTCTAAGGTAGGGCGTGCCTTCAAGCTCCAGGCCCAGGAGCATGGGAGGCCAGCGCAGGAGGAGGTCCCTGCCCCCGGGCCAGGCAGCTGTCACAGGTGCCCTAGCGTCAGGCAGAGGGGCGGCTAGCCGGGCCTCCAACGAGAACTGCTCTACTCTGAGCCTCCTGACCATGCGGACAGCTCACCCTGGCATCTCAGTTCCGTAGTGGAAGGCAGAATGCTAGCCCAGCCAGGTGACAGGCGGAGGGGCTCGGGGGCAAACATAGGTGGTGAACGCCGCTGGCCATGAACCTTCGTAGACACCCATTTGTGCAGGCCTGAGAAGGTCAGCAGCAAAGAGCCCGTGTCTACCTGCCCTGTGGTGTGTCTGTCCTTCTGCAGAGGCTCAGCCTCGCCTCCCCTTTGGGGCAGTTCCTGCCCTAGGCTGGGCCTGCATGATGCCTCCGGGCCCGCCCTCCAGTCCAGGCCACACCCGTGTGGCGTGTGCTCACGAGTGCTCAGCCCATCACCCCACATGGCAGCTGGCACATGAGGGAACATCTGCTGATGTGTGAGAAAGTTCCAGAGAGGCAGGGGGCACTGGTGAATAAGTGGGAGTGCCTCTGTACCCCTCCCGACTGTCCGCTCCCCATGCTTTGGCTCGGCGGTTGGCATCAGATCTATCCCCGCAGACAGCCCGAGAGGACTGTCATTTACCTGCTGTGTCCTCTGGTTCTGGGGAGATCCCCCTGAGGCCTGTCCTCCATGTCCCTTCTGGAGGTTCAGACGGATTCGCTCCACTCTGGTTCTCCTGGTCCTTTATTTGCACTTTCCATCTCAACCCCCCACCCCAGCCCACTCCCGAGAGAGAGCACCCTGGGCCCTCCATGTCCTTGCTGCATGCATTGCAGATGCCTTGTCCCAACGTGCATCGCACAGATGCTCCATGGCCATCACCCTCCTGATGGACACCTGCCTCAGCTCCACCAGATGCTGCAGATAGCCCGTCTCGCCTCGGGCACCGCAGGGCACTGAGCGTTGTGCACTCCCCCCCCACCACCAGCTGCCCCCTGAGCACTGTCCCTGAGGCCTCTGAGTGCAGCCACACCCACTCGGGCTGGCAGTCCGGCGTCTTCATAGGTCAGATCTACCAGGGGAAGGTCAGAGCCAAGGTTCCCGTCTACGGGGAACTCGCTCATGGAGAGAAGGCGTTGCCACCAGCTTTTCCAAATCCAAACCCGAGTCCTGATTTTCCCATTCTCCGAAATCTCACTGAACTCTTTCTAGCAACCAGAAAAAACCATGGTCCCAACCTAAGTGGATATAAGTTCATTTGCCATTAATTCCTCTGCATGTTTCTGTTATGTGCTCTTCTCCAGATGACCACATTTTCGTAATTAAAAACCACATGTTCCCATGACTTCTTACCCCCAGATTCACAGGTCTGCCACAGATTTCTTAAATGAGTTGTTTTGTGCACACTAAGGGATCTTTAAATTCAACACACACAGACACTTCACTGCTTTTGCTGCCCTGAGTATTGGGTAGAGGCGGAAGGATTATCCAAAAGCAGTGACTGTTGCTGCTTGCTGCGCTTTCTCTCTCTCTCTCTCTCCAGCAGACACTGGGTTTTAGGCCCCCATACAGTGCAAGCAGCACAGATTTGCAGTGAAGGTTGTCTGTCCCGAGGTGCTCCCTCGGGAGGCTGGGCACGCGTGGACCTTCTCTTGGCTCGGACTGCAAAAGCAAAGCCCACGGTCTGCAGAGAATGGGGAGGAGCGCAATGCTCTGGTCCAGGTCTGTATCTGCCTGTGAGGCCCAGGGGATAAAGTTGCTTGAGAAAGGTCACCGGCTCATTGGTCATGCTGGGTAAGGTGTCCTGATCGGCCTGCGCTGTCCTTATCCATGTGCGACCTTCTTACAACCAGCCCTAGAAATGGTTGTTCCCTGACGCTGCAGTATCTTGAATTTTGCAAATATCTTCAGTCATTTTGTTCTGAGACAGGTGAGTCCCGAGGGCGATAGAGCTGGGGATTATTTCAAAGGAAGCAGTGGCTATAAAAAATTAGACGAATTTTCTCATGAGGCTTATTTGAGGGTAACTCTTAAAAAAGAAGACATCGCAGAAGTGTACTGTGCGTCCTTTGGAAAAGGTGTATTTTCTTTAAAGGGATTTTGCAGGAAAGCTCAATACATGAGCTAGTATTCTGTCCTCACAGGTGCCCAGAGCCTGGCTCCCCACACAGGCCAGAAGAACAAGGTCCCATTCCGTCCTCCACGCCGCTCTCTGCCTCAAGGTTGGTGCCCTTACATGAAGTTGGCCTGATCATATACAACGTCCTCCTGTAGGTAAAACTCTGCAGTGACCACTCTATCCATTTAGCCTGGTGAAATGTGATTTTCCTCCACGCGCTTTTTCCCTTGTCACCCGTCTGAGGAAGGAGGCTTCTTGACTCAGTCAGGCCCTGAGGGACAAGGTCTGGTGGGGAAAACAGGCTGTCTTTTTCGGGGGGTCCTTCCCCTCTTCCCTTTCTGGGACATCCCTGGGGTATACAATGATGCCTTCGTACAACTTTGTACAAATTGTCTCTAAAGATGCCCCCACGTCACTATACTCAGAACCAGTCAGAATTCTTAGGGGCCGGAATTTCTACGGGGGCAGGACAAGGCAGTGAGTTTATCGCCCCGCAGCCCGGCTCTGTTCAGTTCTCGAGGGCGTGAAGGTGCAGTCGTCTCCAGGCCTGGGTTTCTGGCCTGACAATAGGACCCGTCCTTGGGCCCACTGGCTTCCTCATTTGTTCCCTGGTTTCCTGAGCACAGAATCACCTCACATACCGAGGTGAAGAAGAATGCTGTGCTCGGGTCTTATCTCTGTAAGGAACGAGTTCTCCTGGCATTTTTATCCCCTCTACCTGGCGACTGCAGTCCTAATTAAAAGGGCTCATCACCTTTCTTACACTTGGAAATTGTTCTGAAAAGTCCATTTTGCTATAGGCTGCTTCAAGTCTACACAACTGTGCCGTGCGGCTGAGTGACCTACCACAACAGCAGTCTCGGCGTGGATGTTTGGAGACCCAATCTGGCTCATCTTTCTGCTTGCTTGCCTGCCTGCGGGCCTGGCAGAGGTGGTGGGCAGAGAAACCCCAGGACACTCGCTCGGAGGCATAGCTGCCACTCTGAGTGATGCCTGTCACCTGTCGCTCCGGGCTGCCATCTCGAGTCACCGTGTTCCCGCATGGCAATCTCGAGGCAGGAGACTGGCGTGCGGGCGCCCAGGCTGCCTGCTGAAACTCGGGGAGGGTTCCCCATCAGCATGCGGTTTTCTCTTATGTGGCCAATGGGCAGCCACTCCAAGGGTCTCAACTGAAAGAGACCAGTTCAAGAGCTGTTACACCGGCTCAGGCGACCCCAGAAGGCACCGTGGCCTGTTTACTTCTGTTTCATCATCACATGGAAACACGGGCATTTGCTGATCTGCCAGGGCTGGAGAACTTGATCTTTTCCTTGTCAGCCACGGGCACGGCTCAACGTGTCCTGGGAGGCATCTCGGAGCCTAGCTGGCACCAGGGAGTGTGTCTTGGATGAGGGGAGGGTGGCATGTGTGGGCCTGCAGTGTCTGGCTTGGCTGTCCTGGAGGGAGGGACAGGCTGACCTCCTGGGGAGCACGGCACACCAGGGCACACACAGATGTGCCCTCACTCACCCATGCTTGCCCGGGCTGCAGATGGCCTGGTGGCTCTCTAAAGGCAGGCAGAGGGCACGGCCCCTTCCAGAGTTCCCTGGAAGTGGGGGGTGGGGGTTTCTCATGAGTTGGGGGGCACCTCATTTTCAGGAGCTGTAAAAAGGCACATTTTAAGAAGTCTCTTCAAAGGGAATATGTATAGTCAACTAACATCCTAAGATAAAGGGAGGGAGACAGAAACAGATTGCATCATTTGGGTGAGCATATGAAGGAGAAAATTCAACATTTTGCTTAGGGCTTATTTGATAATGTGACATTCACATTTTTCTGTTTGTTTGTTTTTTAAGATCTTATTTATTTATTTAAGAGAGAGACACATACACAGACAGCACAAGCAGAGGGAGAAGCAGACTCCCGCTGAGCAAGGAGCCCGATGTGGGACTGGATCCCAGGACCCTGCGATCATGACCTGAGTCAAAGGCAGACGCATAACCCACTGAGCCATCCAGACGCCCCTATATTTTTCTGTTTTTTTTTTTCTCTTTTTAAACGAGGGCTTGAATTACTTTATCGCTTCAATTTGACTAGAACAGGGACTCAAACTGACACGCCTATGGGGTCAGGGACCCTCTGTGAGGGATGGAAGTGAGGCCAGGTGGGGGATGGGGCACAGAGCGGGGTTGGTGTCTGTCTAAAATGCGCAGCTACTTCTGCGTCCCGCACTGTCTTTTATGAGGAAAACTGATGACACGGTCCCTGAAGCCAGCTCTACAATTTAAGATCAGCATAAACTTGAAGCTCTGATGATTGTTACCTGTAACTTTGTTTCCATTTCCCCACCACCGTCCGACCATAGGATAATCAGGGCTCCTCCTGGTGGTTGAAGTAGGCAGGGACAGACACTGGTGGCCCGGGAAGCTCCACCCCGACCAGTAAGGCCCCTCCCAGCCCCCTTGCCTGCTTGCTAACCCAGGGGAGAGGGCTGGGGTCAGCAGGTGGCTGATCCCTGAGTGCAGCCAGCGGCTCCCACGCCTCCCCTGAGATGTGCAGCTGGGCTCCTCGGGGCTGAATTCACCCGGGGTGTGGCTTCACTCACACACTCATGCCTCTTTAGCAGGAGAAAATTACACAGCAGAGAACAAGCTTTTTGTTTCCTCCTGAAAATCTGGACAGAGGAGAAACAGTTCAGTGACTCATGCGTGCACAAGAGTGCGTGTATTGACATTTCCAGATAACGCATTCCAACTACTGCTTTGACTAAAAGCGTTGTGACTAGTTTTCCCTCCCATCAGATCAATACGTAGCCAACCCTGTGACAGACATCGCCAGTTCGAACACTTGCTGTTCTACATTTTAACAATTACCTAATTACCGTAGAGCTTTGCTTCTCGATTGATTTAGAATTTTGACTATTAAAAATTACATTTTGTGAGTTTCTTTTCCCATTAATTTACAGAACTGTCATAAGGTTATCTGTGTAGTTGCGTCTGATGTTCCATTTGTGTGCGCGCACACACACGTACAGATTAAATCAAACTACAGAGGGCATGGGGAAGCTGGGGGGGCGGTACTGGATGGTTACTATCTTGATTGTGTCAACGGTTTAACCAGTGTACACAAGTCTGTGAGGGTATACCAATTATATGTTGGTAAAACTGCTAAAAAAATAAAACATAAAAACAACAAAATCTCATCAATTTTCTTTCTCTACTTAAACTTGCTGTATTCAATGGAGACTCACCATTTCACTACTAGAGATAAAGAATCTCAATCTAAAACCATTTACTGTTCTTTTATATTCACCGAACTTAATGAACTGAGTCTTCCCACATACCCTATCTGTCACTGACTCGGGAGCCCCTCACCCTCAGCATACCCTGGTCCTCAGCAGGGTACCACTCAGTCCTTATTCATGTGACAACAGCAATGAGAGGGACAGGAAAGGGGCTGGCACTCCTCAGAGGCAGGTGCTACCTTCCAGCACTTTCCCCAGCTGGCTCTGTCAACCCTGTCTGTGCCTGTAGGCAATGACCTGGGGCTTGCCCGCAGGAGAGAAGATGGGGCAGAGAAACGTGACTGAGACCAAGGGTGCAAAGCCAATCCCACATGGGTTAGGCAGAAATGTCAATGGGAGAAACAGGCCAGAGGTACAAATGGTCTTCACTCCCACCAAGAATGGCGTCTTCTCTCATTTTTCTTGAAATGACTGCTCTACAGGTTTGTGCTCTGTCTCTCCACATTGGTCCATGTAGAGTCTGGAGCCTGATTGCAAGACACAAGCGCGTTCCCTTCCCTTCTCTTGTGGTCAAACAGCAGCTCCAGACTAATGATAAATCAAAGGCTCCCCAGGGCAGTGGGGCCGTGCGGAGGGTGGCGTGTGCGGTGTGGCGTGAGCTCCCAGCCTCGAAAGAAGGGGAGGCCGCACAGAAGGAAGGCTCTTTACACATTCCAGAGGCATCAGAACTTGGGGGGCTCATCTAACTTAATACTTGCAACTCCACTCAGCCAAGGGGGCATGTCTGTAGGCCAGTTGTGGCCACCTGCTGTCCATTTTCTCCTTTTAATTTAGAATTTGTGCTATTCCGAAGTCTTTAAATTCCTCATTTACCAGTTCTAATTCACTCAAAGCATGGAAAGATACATTTTCTCATCAATCCTCGTTCTTCACAAGCCAAAGGAAAAAGGGTGATGAACACTGGCCACTGTGTTCTGAGTTAGACGGTTTGTTGGTCTATTCCCCTCCCCCTCACTTTACTCCCTAAAGACTGGGCAGCACATTTATTGCCCTGGAAACAACAGAGCCGGTCTAAATAATCTAAGAACCTTTCATCTCTTTTCATTTTTTTTCTTTACTGAAGGAGATGGGAAGATTCAACCTGCTGACATTTACACAGCTTCACCCTCCGTAATAAAAATTTATTATTTTCTTAAGAAAGAAAGAGAAAGGTTATAAAAAGTCTTGAAGGGCAAAAGAAACACAGAAAGTGTTGATGAATTTAATCTTGCAGTTTCCAGGGAAGAGAGCTTTTGGTAGAAGGGTTACCAGTTCAGTGTTTGTATTGGTAACAAACGAAGCATGGGAACAACATAATAAACCACAAATAAGCCACAGAGAGCTCCAAGATGCATTGCTCTTAAGACTGGAACCTTCATCTTCACTGAAGCGTTTGAACTTTGGTTGTTGTTGTTTTACCATGGTGACTAATAATGGCCAAAACAATTTTGAGTTTTCCTCCTGCTTCGCATTCCTTGGGTATGAGTGATGAAGTAGTTAAAACACGCACACGCACGTGCGCACACGCTACTGGGGGGGGGCACAAAAGTGCGCCGTGAGCGGATTAGCTCTTGCACGATGGAGAGTTGGCTGACTCTAGACGCCTTCCGTACCTGAGTGCAGGGCCCTCACCTCCTCTCACCCGTTCCGAAGAGGCAGTCCTGTTTCTATTATAGAAAAGTGTGTTTTGTGACAGGAAACCTTAGTCCACACGTGGACATGTTTCGAATCAGATTCCCTCAGGTAGGGAAGGTGCGAATACATAGTAGCAAGTGATGATGCTGGGCAGTTCGTGAGCTTCACCACGCAGGTGTAACGTGTGAGTGATCGTAACAGGAGCCACAATTAAAGGCCAGTGAGTCAACTGTGTGAAGATTTTCCCAAACTGTCTCATCTGCAGAACCAGGAGCATTTATCGACAACTAAATCACTTTAGAATTTTCATAAGTAGGATTGCATGGAATTACAGCATGTTCTACTACCCATTGCAGATATTCTCTGATGAAAATGGGAGAATTTATGCTATTGTCTCTGATGAAAATAGAAGAATTTATGCCAGTTGTAGTTGAAAGATAGCATAGAGTTAATTTTCCTTTTACCTTAGCACTTGCTACAGAACTCATACTCTTGAGGGGTTCCTCTGTCAACCAGTGGGCACATGAGCCAGCCGCCAGGTTGGCTGCATCTGTGTCTCTGCTTAGAAAATGTGAACGGCCTCAAATTTGTCTTCTCTTACTGTCACTCTTTTTAATTTTTTAAAAATATTTTATCGGGACGCCTGGGTGGCTCAGTTGGTTAAGCGGCTGCCTTCGGCTCGGGTCATGATCCCGGCGTCCTGGGATCGAGTCCCACATCGGGCTCCTTGCTCGGCAGGGAGCCTGCTTCTCCCTCTGCCTCTGCCTGCCACTCTGTCTGCCTGTGCTCGCTCTCTCTCCCTCTCTCTCTGACAAATAAATAAATAAAATCTTAAAAAAAATATTTTATCTATTTATTTGACAGAGAGAGAGAGATCACAAGTAGGCAGAGAGGCAGGCAGCGGGGAGGGGGAAGCAGGCTCCCCACTGAGCAGAGAGCCTGACGCAGGGCTTGATCCCAGGACCCTGAGATCATGACCTGAGCCAAAGGCAGAGGCTTTAACCCACTGAGCCACCCAGGCGCCCCTTTTACTGTCACTCTTCATAGCATGTGTCAGCTATGGACCAAAGACACAGTTCTCCCCCTGACTTCTATGGAGCATGACAACCCCCAGAAGGGATGGGCTCTCAGGTGAACCAGAAAGGAAAACTTCTCTGAAATGCAAATGCCTGGAGTAAAAATGTTTCGCTGAGTTAATTTGATACTTAGAAGATTCTAATGCTGCTTAGTGTGGTGTCATGACACATGTAGATTTCAAAATCCTGGTCATCAAATTGCCCTGCATTTTCCCCAGCTGTGTAGCAGGCCCTAATAGTGCAAGAGAGTCCTGAGGTAAAATTAAAAAAAAAAAATGCATGTCTTTGGCTAACTTCATGGCTGATTCTAGACATCATGTGATACAGTTTAACTCTAGTTTGTGCCCTGCGTCCACATGTATGCATCGATGTCCTCTTGTTTTTGGTAGAGTTTGACATACGTCTCTTTATAGCTTCTGTTTTCATAACCAATAATTCTACGAGTAAGATCACCTTTCCCTGGTCTCCTTTGGCCTTCAGATTTTTGACTGTTTTTTTTTTCCTTCAGCATAATAGCTGCTTCTCACACAAATGCTCATTGTTGTAATTATACACAATCTTCTACAATCTTAATGTCTGGGTCATAAATCCTGATGCTCTCACTGACACTGAGGTAAACATTACCTTATCTTGTTTAGACTTCCTCCACTTAATGATTTGAGGTCAAGTGATTGCTTCTTGTCAGACAAAAGTTCTTTATTTCAATGCAAAAAAAGAAAACACACACATACACACACACACACACACACACACAACAAACAAACAAAACAAAAAGACACTGAGTTATTCTCTCTTTCCTTGTGAGTAATTTCTGTAACTTTCTGGGCTTTTTTCCACCAACACACTATGGCACTAGATTGGTTCTATCCAGCTCTAGGTATATATTTCTGTAAGCTCTAGCTTGTATTTCTTAATTATTAATACCAATGTCAGCTGTGACAGTTCCTACCTTAACCATCGCTAGCAGTTTTATTGTGATCAACCAGACAACAGTCATACAAGTAAAAAACACTCACTGATATTTTTGTCTTACTTTGAGCAATAACATTAAAAAAAAAAATCTTCTGGAGAGAATCATGATAAACCTCTCCCGTTCGAGAGTATCTCTGCACAATGACCAAAGTTAACCAAAGCAAGCAAGTCATTCTTCATAAATCCTGAATCTTAACATGATTTTTCCACCTGCTCTGTCTGTCGATGGACGGCCGAGGTGACTCGTTCTTGATAACGAGCTGGGTTTTCCCAAGAGAAGAAAGGGATCTCGAGCTCTGGAAAGGGAGGCAGCACGCCCATGTGGACATGGTCGTCATACTCGCGAGCATCTTTACTACTTGGGCAAACCTCCAGACTAGTGTTCATCCAACGGAATCATCATTACTTCTTTTCATTTGCGTGGGGAGCCTCAGGTAAGTGAAATCCAAGGGCAGAGGCCATGCGTTCTGCACGTAACAGCCCCCAATGTTGGCACAGTGCCTGGGATCAAGCAAGTTCTCAGCATTTGGTGAGGAAATGGGGGTGAAGGACTGAATGGATAATTATCAGATGAAGGGAGACACAACCTACTTCCTCTGTTTTCTTTTTGTAAACTGTCTACATAGCAGAGAACACAGGAATAGGAAGATCTGAGAGACACTTAAAAAGTTGGGTCCTATGTATCCCTGAATGTATGTATGTATGTGTATGTGTGTATGTGTGTGTACATGTGTATATATGTGTGTATACGAGTTGTGAGTTCCTATACATTATATGTGTAGTTCACGTATTTTAGGCACTTAAGTTTCACCAGGTAGGCAGAATATTTCAGGTGTATCTAAATTGACCACATGGTCACTCGTGGACACAATCTACTTTAAATAGAGAAGGTATTCTGCAACCGAGTATCAAATAAGGAAAATACAAAGTAATAATGTATTAATGTAATAATGAATCAGAATAAAGCAAGGTCCTTAACAGAAACATACCCAAGAACCTGTGAAAGGGTAATTTCGGATAAGTCAAGGTCCTCAACCTAGAATCTGCACAGAAAAGGTTTTACCTCCTGTGAGGGAGTATGAACATCGGTCACACAATCTCTGTTGTTTATGCATATATATGTAAATTCTAGAGAAAGTAGACTGCAGGGGTACAAATGAGCCCTTTTATGCTGACAGGTAGAAGAACAGGAGAACGGGAGTCAGGATAGCAGAGGCACGGAGAAAGTCAGGGGTGCGGATCTCCAGGAAGGGCCATCCGTCAGAAGCGCTTGACATGAGTAGGGAATGAAGCACAGCAATAAACTGTGGGGGGAAAATAAATGGCAACATATGAAGACAAACCCTGGCAAAATAAACGTGGCCATCATCATTCCCCTTCCAGCCCCTGGAGATTGAACACTGCGTAAAAGTGATGTATCGGCCACTTTGTGTGATTATTTTTTCTTCTGGTTCCTCTTAGCCTTTGTGGATGTCAGCTGATAGAAAGGTCTACCGATCCAATGTACACAGTTCTGTCCCTAGGAAAAGCTAGATCATAAGCATCACAGAAACCACTGTTGTCTCTTAGGCCGTCAAATACAATTATTTGGATTTGCTACAACCTCAAAGAGCTTGTGGGTAGAGAGGCCAGGCAGCCGGGAGGCAAAAGCCTTTTGTCACTATTTGGCAAAAAGTCCGAGTTACCCGCCGAGCTCCGGGGGAGAATCGGTAGTATTGTTTCATGACGCCCTCCATGGCAGACCAATCCATCCCAACCTTGATAACGCCATTCCTGAGCAGGGCTCAGGCATCAACTGAGAAAATACAGATCGATTTGCGGAGTTGGAGAAAGACCGCACCTGCACATGCATGTTGAGATCTACCGTTCTGCAGGAGAAAACCCCTTTCAGGGGACTTCTCAGTGGGAGGCTGACCCATCGGAGAAAAAGGGCCATTCCATACAAGTAGCTTAAGCCTGTGAAGGCCTCAGGGATAGGACTTAAAGAAGGTTGTGTCTGAATTCACACCATCTCAGACAAATCCTAAAACAATAATCTAGAAGACCAGTGTCGGCCGGCGAATGCTTTGTTTCTATTCTATCCGCTCTTGAACTAATAATGATATTTAACAACAATCCTGAAAAATCAAGCTGTCTGTTTCTTACTTCTGCAGAGAACTTAAATTTGGATGAATTCAGAAAAACGTCCTCAGATCTATTGATGTT
This sequence comes from Mellivora capensis, assembly GCA_004024625.1. Lineage (NCBI taxonomy): Eukaryota > Metazoa > Chordata > Mammalia > Carnivora > Mustelidae > Mellivora > Mellivora capensis. The sequence continues at coordinate 12,130 of PISX010006939.1, read as the reverse complement.
AAAAAAAAAAAGGTTTTTTTTTCTGCCTAACCTGACTTCATGTTACGAGTTAGTTTCAGGAGACACAGAACCCCGTTGAAATTCTTGGGCCAGCATGGGGCTTGGCAAACAGCTTATGAAAACCAGAGATGAATCTGCTGCTGGCATCCCTACTTCTATTTGCTCTTCCTTTGCAGGGGGAGGTTGGGAAATGATTAGGAACTGGCTCTTGGGAAAAAATAAAAGGGACAGATCGATCGATCCATCAATAGACTGATGGATAAAGTTTTACTGATCTAAAGCATGGATAGCACAAAATTTACAAGTGATAATAAAATATGCGATACTCTTTGCTGTAATTATTTTTTAAGCAGTGGGACTTATTTATTTATTTTGAAGATTTTATTTATTTATGAGAAAGAGAGAGAGTGGGGGGAGGAGCTGAGGGAAAGGGACAAGCAGACTCAGTGCTGAGTGTCCAGCGTGAAGTGGGGCTTGAACTCACGACACTGAGCTCATGATTTGAGCCGAAATCAAGAGTCGGACGCTTAACTGACTGAACCACCCAGGTGCCCCTGTTGGCTGTAAATCCCCCAAAATAGTAACATCGTAAAATCATGAGAAGTGATTAATTTTCATTATTTGCTCTACTTTTTTGTATTACTTTTTAGCTTACATAATTGACTTTTTAATAATAGTCCTGTTTAGTGATATTCTTGCAAAGTTCCTGAGATGTCAACAGTCTGTCCTCACTAGCTGGTGTGAGCTGGGTCCAGCCCACACCTGTTGCACTGACTTGTCACTAACTTCTACAGTTCTGTCTTGGGTCAGGGACATAGCAGCTTGTAAATAAAGTGCTGAGAAATAACTGGCAAAGGGAAGAAGTGCAGGGGAGTTTTAAAAATGCTATCCGTAGCCCTATCGTGATTCTCACTGCTTTGCTTCTAAGTAGCATTCAGTCTTCAGCTTCTGTCGGGTGGATTTCATGGTTTTCAAGGTACAATAACAACGGGCTAAAGATCCTGTTCCATTTTTTTTTTTTTTCCAACGCACTTCTGAGTAGGGACAAGCTCTGCTCCCACAATCACCAGTTTCCTTCTATTTGCTCACTACCCACTTCCTGTTTTCCTGGATGCTCGCCTTTTCCCATGGCAGCGGGAGCGGCTGTGTGGCCAGCTCTCCTGCCCCGGGAAGGAAAATGGCAAACAAACACCAGACCAGGGCAAGAGTGCTTCCCTAGGCTTGCTCTGAAGTGCACACATCTGCCAAGCTTCAAGGGTGCCTTCCTCACAAACAACACTCGCAGAACTGTCTTTGTGTCACAAGCTTGACGATTCACTGCTTTGTTTTGAGATAGGCAAAGTGTCTAATTTTGGTTTGGATTTTAGAGTACAATGTTGGGTGACTGTCAACAGAGGACTAGTCTCAATGGAGGGGCGTCGGCAAAATTCTTGCCTATCTTTCCCTGCTTTCTGCTCTGCGCTCAGGCGAATTCATGGCTGATCATAGAGCCAGAGCCAGAGCCAGAGCCGGTAGCGAGCCTCTGGCCCAGAGTGTGGGGATTTGATTACAGCCATTGGCCATAAACCACAGAGCTGTGCCCAACGTACTCCTACATTCTCAGTCCTCCTGCTGAGTCACTCTGCCTAAAATATGAATTATGATCATTATGAATTTTATATGAAGCAACCTTAAATTACCATTTCTAATTGAAAATGGCTAGCTAATTTCTCTCCTTTTACTTCCCTATTTTAGAATTTCCTTAAAATTCTTCAGTACAGGCTACTTAATCACAGATTGAAAACCAACTGCCTAGAAACCTCCACGGTGTTGCTAGTTGGTGCTGTGACCTGACAGGTCACTTAGATCAGGGGACAGGGACCTATTTTTCCTGCACACCTTCAAAATCCTTCGCCAATCACCCCAGCAATGTATATTCAAGGGAAACTGGTTTACTGGAACCCATCACTGGAAACTAATAAAGGGACAGTCGTTGAACGGTTTAACTGTAAAATGTAAAGGCCACCGAGGATCTGTAATTCAAACTCTATACGCGGTGATCTTTACATCTCCAGGGTCTTCTCACTGGAATACGTAAGGGATGACTTGTTAGAGGCACAGTCAAAACCAGCTCTGCGGATTTTGAGAACACACAGCTCAGTGCAACTGGTGATACAGAGTCCATCGTGCTCATTCACAAGGAAGGTGCCCCTGAAACCCAATGTCAGCTGAAAGCACGCTGATTAGAAAGTTGCAGGGAATAAAAACTCCATGTGCACAAGTATACTGGATCAGCCATGCACCCGAAGCACCTCATACATCATTAGACGTGGGAAGGTTAGTAGGAAGCTTATTCGTATGAAACAAGTGGGGTTCAGAAGACAGACCTGGGAAGCCCTATTCCACTGTCACTATGATTATACTCGTGGTGAACTTTGTGCCATAAGGTTCTGAGACCTGACACAGTTCAGACATTTTCCTCCTACATGTGCAATAAGTATGCACCACCTCAGACTCCACAGGCCATCCCGGCCACGGCTGCCAGGAAGAGCTGACAGCGGGACCCGGGGGAGAGGAGTCCCACTTCTGCCCCAGGGGGGTGACAGCAAGTCCACAAGCTCTGGGCACTCACACGTCACACTGCCCCCCAGCTGACTTGGAAAAGGCTGTGTTCTGTCTACTTCATGTTCCCCACTGGTTCATGGTCCTCTCTCCGCACCCACTTACAACATGCCCGATGAACTCCAGAACACAACTAAACCCAGGGTTGTGACCCGAGTAATCGCAGGGGATGCCGTGGGCTGTTTACACGTCATGGATTCCAGACATTTCCAGTTCACAGAGCTCTGGCATTGGCCAGGGACTTCCACATGCCGGAGGAAGTTGATTCTGTCCTCAACGGTTGGGATGGGCTCCCATCACCTTGGGTGACTCCGTTCTCACCATTGGGGCAGTGTATTACCCGATGGTGGTCAAAGACACAGAACAGAAACTGCGGTGGGGGCATCTAGGAAAGTTCAACATGCAACCATTAGAAGAGATCATCTCTCTTCCTCCTCTGAAAAGCCCCCTTAGTACCAGCCTGAAGAGGGGGTCGACCCCCAAGATGATGTAGAGAAAACACTGAAAAAGCTTCAGTTCCTGGTGACTATGTTAGGCTTTGCTGAAGTCTGTCTCACTCGGGACTCCAGTTCCAGGAGATGAGGGGTGCCCCAACTGTGGAGGTGGGCTTGAGAGGGGTTTCTCTTACGTTCAGCTTATACTGGTGATCTGTCGCTACAGATCACATTACCTCAAGATGCAGAGGCTTAAGACAGTACGTGTGAATTATGTCACAGTTTCGTGGGCTGGGCCGGCTGCCTCTGAGTCTAGGTCTCTCACACGCTTGCAGCCAAGGTTCCCCTGGGCTGTGGTCTCAACTGTGCAATTTGCTGAGGGAACATCTGCTTCCAGGCTCACTCCAGCGGGAGTCAGCGGGACTCCGATCTCATGCTCAGTGGGCTGAGCATCAGTCCCTCACTGGCTGTTGGCTAGAGGCTCCCTCAGTTCTTTGCCTCGTGGATCTCCCAAGAGAGGGGCTCTCAACATGGCAGCTGGCTTTCCTCAGAGTGATCGAGGGAGAGAGGGAATCCAAGATGGAAGCCACTGTCTTATTTTTAACCCAACCTCAGACGTGACAAGTGACATCCCATGGCTTCTGCCATATTCTGTTCATTGCTGTTAGTCACTAAATCCAGTCCATGTTCACGGGGAGAGGATTACACAAGGGGGTGAACACAGGAGGTAGGGACCACTGGGAGCCACTCTCGCGGTCCCCACCACACAACCGAAGGCATCCTAGTGGGTAGGCCAGAGCAGGAAACAGATAAGAAAGAAGAGGACGCTGGGATGCCAAGAGTTATGGAGATCCTCACGTCTTTCTTGAGTACGCCGCGATGGGGGTTTGTGGCCGACTCTGTGGAGAGTATCCCGTGGGCAGAGCTGAGCTGGTGCTGGATGCCCTTTAGCCCGGAACGCGTCTCAGTTCGATGAAGCTGAACGGAGTAGTGTGTGTCATTGTAACTGATACTTAACAACACACAGGGAAACGTATCCTGGTATATTCTGCTACTGAGGCTATGCTGTGTGTCAGGCATCCTGTTGACCAACGGAACAGACGTGAATAAGACTTGCAGGGCCTCCAAGTTGCTTAAACCAGTGTGTGTGATACAGCGTGGGGGGTAGAGAGTAAACACCCAGATGGGGCCGAGTCGGGACTGGAGGCGTGGCAGGAAGGGTTCCTGAGCCCCTGGCGGGGTGTGTGGCTAGAGCACGCAGAGATCACATCCTTCTGATGGCCAGGCTGGGTCCACCCAGGGGTAGCTGGGGGACAGGCTGCCTACAGGGGCCTCCTCAGGCAGACACCCGTCAGCAGATGGTCACTGCATCTCTTCCGCCCACAAACCATTCGTTGGTTCACAGAGTGCAGGGGTCGCACATAAATGTGGCACTGATCTAGAACACATGGCCTTCTCCATTTGGCTTTGGTGCAGGTGAATGTGGTTTTCACGGCCATGTGTCAAGTATTGGTAAGACATTCGGCATGAAGACAGAAATGAGGCATCCGCGCTTGGGCTCGGGGACTGACACCCCGCGAGCTCTCCGGTTGGCTGGGGACGGCCGGTGGTGGAAGGGAATGTTGGCACCAGCGAAGGGTGGTATACCGGCAGAGTATGAGAATGGGGGCTGCACCAAGATCCTGTGGAGGTCAGGGTCAGGGCAGGGGAATGGCCAGAACTGAAAGTTCTGGAGAGACATCAGAGGGAAGGTAGTGCCGTGTCCAACCCATTTCACGTCTTCTTGCATCTCCTTCCGTCTGTGTACAGAGCAGCTCCTATCAGCTCTTCCAGGCTCATGGCCTTCAACAAAATGCATGTTTTCTGTTTTTAACAACCTAAGTGGACTATACCACCAGTTGGAGAAGTAACAAAGAATGTGCAAAGCCAAAGATGTCCCTGTGGGAGTTTCTGGAATGGTGGGGAAAATTGCGGGGGAGGGTAGACAGGGCAGAGACCAAGCGTTGAGATACCCTAATGAGAATTCCTGCTAACCCTAGCCTGCAGTAAGACCCTGGGCCAGTGATGAGTCCTTCTGACTCAGTTTCTCCCAGTGACAGAACCTATACCCCACACTGTGGTGGGGACTGAGCAAGATGTCACGTGTGACATGCCTCGTGGACCACCCAGCCCTCGCCTGTACTCGGGGCCCGTCTCCCGCCGAAGCACATCATTTCTCATACAAGGAACACAGGCCTAACCCTGAACTCAGGAAGAGATGGGCGGGAGCGTGCGGCTGCCATACAGATGTCTCCATGGAGCTTCCTTCCACATAGCTACGAATCGCCACAAGTCCGACGGGAAGGGGAGTCAAGGGCCCCAAATTCACATCCAGCAGTTGGGCGCCAACAGCCTGGAGCTCCCTTGTGACAGGTGGAAGGGATGCCCAGATTTCAACATTTTGCGAGAAAATAAGACAGATGACAACAAAGGGTTTGTTTTCCTTCACTGCTCTGAAGTCCAGAGGCAAAGAAGGCAGGTTGCTTTCTGCCTGGTTGGGCAGGAGTTCCTGGTTTTCAATGCTGCCAAAAAATGGTTAGGAAAGTTCTGTGCATTGGGGGAAAGAGAAGCTCCGGGTTGGAGGTGTTCAGTTATGGGGCAGGAGCAGCCAGGAGGCGGGAGCAGGAGGAGGAGGACCCTTAGTGGAGGCCCACCCCCCTCGGTATGGCCTAGCACCAATACCTCACAGGGTCCCCCACCCCCTTTCCTCCTGCTCTTCCTCACTCGGTTCCTGGGGACGAGGACGGGAGAGAAGGGGAGGGGGTTATGACCGGAGGGCTAAGGGGAGTCTGACGACATGTGTCTGGGGAAATGAACGTGTGGGGAGAATACCATGGACGCGGGGAGGGTGGGGGAGGGACCATGAAGCAAGAAGATGGGGAGCCCCATCCTTTGTCTGTTGCCCGGTTCCATTCTCGCTGAGGGAGGGGTGGGAAATGATTTCACAGCACTGTAGAGAAGCAGGAGAAGCTCTCCTCCCCAAACCTGATGCTGGCCTTTGGAAGCAGCCCTCCCAGATCTCGCCTGCCGGTCTCCCCAGCAGACACCACACACCAGTGGTGCCCCCAAGTGCAAGGAGGCTGGGAAGGAAGTGGGGATCTGTAGTTTAGTATCAGTTCAGGTGTGGGCAAGTGGGCAAGGCCTGGATGTCCCATCCACGTAGGTTCCACGATCTACTGGTCTTGCCACCATCCCCTAAGTGCCGTTCAGCTTTGCTGTTTTCCCTCAGCCCCTCCTCCCTCACTGGATCCTCCCAGGATCCACAGGTCCTGTGGTCCAGGACTGTGTCCCTTTACAATGAAGCGTCGCTGAGCCATCCTCAAAGGGGTGATCAGGAGCTTCCCGTGCTGATGGTGCCATCCAAATACATATGGTTAAATATATGAAATGATTACCCCCTGGGAGCAGGAGTGCTGTGCACAGTATTTCTGGAGATCAGAAAGAAATATCAGGAGACAACAAAGATAGCCTGGTCTCAGCCAGGGTGTGACAAGAAGTAGAAAACAATGAGACTTTAATTCTGGCTATTGCTAGAAGGAACTCAAGCTGTTTCCCTTTCTGCTGCCTCAGTTTCCCTTTCTGCAGGGTAGCACTCCTTGGTCGCTGACCTTATGACTCAAAGGTCCTCATTCATAAGTCCCCCCGGTCTTAAACATAGCTCTCCTCTGCCCTCGCGGCTTGCCGGAGTGAGCTCGCCAACAAAATCCCATAATTGCGAGTTTCCGCAAGAGCTGAGCGGGCTCTCGCTATCTGCAGACATTCTGAGGTTAGTTCGAATTTGAGAGACAGCAGCTCCTAGCTGACAGGCTTCACCCACACAGTGCGACTGCGGCCAGGATCTGACCGCGGTGTGAATGATTAATGCATTAAGTCATTCTTTACAAGCACCTGCAAGGCATTCCGAGCGCATTCACTGTGAAATCGGACACACTGCTTTGGGCATTTAGAAAGGAAGGCTGGAGCAGAACGTCACAAACACCCCAAGGCAAGAACGGAAAGTCTGGAAACCCAGCCCTGACACAGGTGAGCAGAGAGACGGGAAGCCGACATGTATGGGAAAGAAAACGAGAGGCACGTACGTGTGGGTCTCAGGTCCGAGGCCTCGGAACCAGCACTCTCCCCAGGAAAGCCGAGAGGCTCCGCCACGTCTGTGTCTGGAGGAGGGTAGGGTGGGGGTGGGGGGAGTACTAACTGGGGGGGGGCCCGAGCAGAGCCTCTGGGAGGTTTTTGTGGCACTTGCCGTCCAACACCTACATGGAATCAATGGGGGTGACTTCAGAAGGTTAAACCCAGAGACTCTCTGCCCTCCCATGGAAGGCACGTGGCCATCACTCACCCAGGCATCAAAAATAACCTCGTGGCACCAAATCCAACCACACCCGGCACCGAATCCAACCACACCCGGCACCGAATCCAGCCACACCCGGCGCCAGATCTGACCACACTCGGCACCACATCGAACAGTGCTCAGTACCAAAGTCAACCTCACCATGCATCAAATTCGACCACACCTGCCATGAAATCCAGCCACACCCGGTATCAAATCCAGCCGCACTTGGTACCAAACTGAAGCTCACTGGGCACCAAGCGCAGCCTCAGGACACCGAGTCCATCCACACCTGGTATCAAAGTCAGCCTCACCGCGCACCGGATTCAGACACACCTGCCAACAAATCCTGCCACACCCGGGGGCCAGATTCAAAGTCCCTCGGCATCAAACCCACCTCACTCATGCTTTAACATTTTACGCACACACTGTCCTCTCCTCGAGCCGGTTTGGAAATAACCTACTTGTTTACGATGTGATTCTGGCAGGCGCTATTACTCCCAAATGCCGGGCTTGAAATTATTCTTAAAAGCCCCTCGGCAGCTCTGTTGCATTGAAAGAACTCCTTTTATACATGTAAGTTCTTATTAGGGCTTAGTATTTTTTTTATAGCTTCCTCTTGTTATTTTTGTACCTGTGAACTACTGTGGATTAAGTAGCCCCTGAATCAGCTTACCTCTTTGAGCTCAATTTTATATCAGCAATCTGTCCCACTGTTTAGAGTGATAATTTTCAAACTTCGTTTTGAAGAGGGTCCCAACTTGGACAAAGAGGGGTGGCGCTTCTGCTCCATCTGACCTCTGGAGCCCCTGGGGCAGCCCCCTCTTTCACTGTTGACATCTGGGGAATCCGCTTGCCCTTTTATAAAAATGACTTTCTTCTGTTAAGAAGATTTTTGAAGGCCAATGACTTAATATAAGGAAGGCGTGTAAATCACTTGTACCATAAGTCACACTTCCTAGGATTTCTTTTAAAAACACTTTATTCTGTGCTTCATGCCTACCATTGGATTATTATAAATAAATATTAAGAAATACAATTTCTTTATCCACTTCCTCCTTCTCTTGATTACAGTTCTCTAGATGTGGGAGAATAGTGATGTCCCCATCATTTGTCACCTCAAGTGCAAAGAAGCCACAAGTTGTCAGGACGAGCATTGTCTGGCTGGTCCATGGACTGCACCCTCAAGGGCGAGGCATGCGGGAAGAACAGGTGTAGTACCGGAAAAGCTTCTCTCTACCAGAAGGCTTAGCTTTTGTTTGCCCAGGAACTTGGGTCAGACCCAAATCCAATCAATACTATTTTAGTGCAAGTTCCAACATTTCTTTGCCCTCTTATATCTAGGTATCTGAATAGAAAGATGTTTGTTTGTGTGGGGCGTGTGAAAGGAAAACTTCTTATATGTGTGTGTGTTAACATGAATCCTAGACTTCCGTGAAAGATTCCCCTTGTGGTATTGCTAGCGCACTGTTACTTCATGGGGGTCGTTGATGGGGATGGACGTCTCCCTTAAATTGTTACCAAGACTTCTACCATCCTCCTGACCTCACCAAGTATTCAAGGTCACTGTTGGCTGGAAGGGAGCTCCTGGCTTCCTTCTCAATTTTCACAAACCAAGGTTGATGGACAAGAGAGAGAGAGAGAGACTAGTAGTGAATCATCACCGTCCATCCCTCCTCCCTGTAACGGGCTCCTTAGTGACTTAGGACTTGTCCTTGTGGATTTCAGTTTCCAAATACCCGCCCCCTCCCCCGAACACCCGCACCTCTGCCAGGTCCTCCAAGCATGGGGACACGAGGCCGCAGCCAGTCCTTCCCAGCTGATGGGGAGGCCCCGCCTTGGTCTGAGATGGGCTGTCTGGCCTGGAGGCTGGCACGACTCATAGGCCTGAACACTACACCTAAAGTGGACACGTCTTAGAGTTGCGAGCAGGAACCGTAAATCTGAGGGCTGTCAGCTGTTTACCACAAGAGCCGGCGAGAGCTTGGGAGGGAGAATGGGGGTCTCATCATGGAAAGGAGATGATGTGGCTTATTTGGAGGAGCTGCTGATCCTGGGTTCTGTCAGTCTGGTGGTGTTTTCCTCTGGCAAAGGGGATGAACTGACGTGAAACATACACTATTGTTCCTTAGGATGACCGCTCCCCGGTGGTGACATGCTGAGACACGAACGGGGAAGTGCTGACTTGGGGACAAAAGGCTGACCCACAGCCAAGCAGCTGGTATTAGAGTTTCAGACACTGATGATGTAAGCACTTATCCTTGGGAATCTTCCTTTTGGGGGTCACAGCCAGGGGGTCAAGGGCAAAACGTGAGGGTGCCCTATGGAGTAAGTGGCATCAGGCACGGCCTCTGTAATGAGCTGATGCTTCTGTCATCACAGGGAAACCCCGGTCCCCAAAAGCCACTTCTGGTCCTACATAAATGGAACAACAGATACTGACTATTTTTAAAACTAAAGGATCCATTCCTGGCTCGCGGATCTAGAGACCCCTGCCACTTCTCTCTCCGCCACCTGGAACATGAAGAGGTGGCGTTTAATGATCTAACAGGTCTCTCTGGTCACAGGCAGGATGGTTCTATCCTCTTTCCTTTTTGTTCATTGTTTCCCAAAATATCGGAGTGCCTGCTCCATATAGAAAAGTGGAGGTCGATTTCACACTGGGTGGTCAAGAAATTAGGGAACTACTGTTAGCTGATCTAGAAACCTCCTGGGGACTAGAGGGCTTTCGATACAGCCCACACAGACGTCATCCTAAGGACATTCATCCTTCCATCCGGAGACACACACGGGCGTACACGCACGCGTCTGGCGCCGCTCGTCTCCCGCCCCAGCATCCTCTGCCATCCTCCACCCTTGCCGCCTGCCCCCCACCTCCGTGCCTGCACGGCACCCGGGAAATATGCCTGCAAGATACTAAATGGACTTTCAAGTGCTTCTTTCCAGCCTTTCTTTCCTTGGCGTAAATATTTTCCGAGTTAATGCTGCTGTGGCGGGTGTGACTGTGAGAGTTAAGAGCAGTGCTGGGATTCCACGCAAGGCAAAGCTCAGAGGCGTGCAGACGGCAGCGCGGGGCACTCACCCGTGGCGCTCTTCCTGTTCTCCTCCCTGTCCTGTGTGCGAGGGGGCACCAGGGGACTCGGCGGCGTCGGGGGCTGCGGCGTCGGGGGCTGCGGCGTCGGGGGGGCTGGTGCCCGCCTCTTCTTTCTCTGCAGGTCAACCTGGGACCCTAGAGACACCTGGGAAGCACAGAGAGAGGCGACAGGGTCAGGGCAGCTTTGTCAGGGACTGCGGTGCATGTGGGGTGCGCATCTCAGAGAAGCTGGCCTGTGGACCCGATGCTCCAAGGAGCGTTGGCAGATTGCTGGGTTCCTTTCTGGGGTCCAGGGGCAGGTGGCAGATGCCCTGGTGTGACAGCTTGCCATGGGGCCAAGGAGTGGCCCTGCCGTGGCCCAAGGATGCTCACAGGCATCCTAAGACCCCTCGGAGGCACCAGGGGAGCTGGGGCTCTGCCCCATATTGCCTGAAATCCTGTCAAGGGACTTAGTAACTTCCCCTTGGCATAAATACTATAAAGGGAATCCTTTGCCCTTCGTTAAATGCAAAAGAGAAATACTCCTTCTGGAAACTTGGCCAGGGGCCACCATGACATGCATCCACGCAGGGGGAGAGCAGAAGGGGCCCACTAAGGGCTCCCTGTGCCCAGAATTCTGCTTGCTCCCCTACCCCTGCATGTTCTCAAGCAGCCAGGACTAGTCCCTGTCCACAGATGGGGCACCCATTGGCCGGAATTACAGTGAAGTCTGCCGGCCTGTGGCTCACGGCGTCAGCCTACGGGACATCAAGCTCCCGTCCATGCAGAAACCCCGCTCCCACCGAAGACTTGCGCCAATGACAAATTCACAGCTCCGAAAGGCTGCATTTGAACTGCAGAGTCTCCTCCCTTCCACATTATGATGTTTTCATCCCTTGGGCCTGGCATTTCCTGTGTGTATGTGCAGAGGGTCTCCTTTTAAATAATACATATTAATTGCAAAATAAATTTATATTTAAAATTCATATAAGCAAAAGAAAGAAAAAAAGTTACTTTGTTAACATTTGGATTCTAACTACTAACAGTTGGGATACATTTTTCTGGTCTTTCCTTTTCCTTTTTTTTTTTTTTTTGTTAAGATTTTATTTATTTGAGAGCAAGAATGAGCACAAGCAGGGGGAGGAACAGGCAGAGGGAAAAGCAGGCTCCCTGCTGAGCAAGGAGCTGGATACGGGATTCAATCCCAGGACCCCTGGGATCATGGCCTCAGCTGAAGGCAGACGCTTAACCGACTAAGCCCCCCAGGCATCCCTGGTTTTTAACCTTTCCTTTTCAAAGTCATGTACTTTCAAAAAATAACCTCATATTTCAAAATCACCCTCCTACTCCAATACACAACCACCACCTCCTATACCTGTACAACTCTGTAATGTATTAACGGAAAACATGGCCAGCAGGAAAATCAAGTCCCTCCACAAAGCTCGGAGCCTAGCCAGAAGCTCCTGGTCCACACTGCCCCCACTCCAGAAAAACCACTTCTTATTCTTTTTCTCTTGATGTTTACTCTGATTTTTAAAAAATAATAAGCTTATTCTGCTATTTCCCAATTTCCCCGTGTTAGATACTGGCTTTCTATTCCAGAAGAGGAGGTTTAGCTGAGACACACACACACACACACACACACACACACACACA